>JAPEVF010000296.1:0-53780 GCA_029747585.1 Pleurotus djamor | reverse complement strand
ATGATCTTCGTCTCCGTATCCTCCAAAACAAACATGACCATATCCTCGCTGGTCACCCTGGCCAAACTAAAACACTGGCTCTCATACGCCGTGAGTACGTCTGGCCAAATCTTCGCTCATTTGTCMTAGATKATTGCATAATCCTGCGKCAMTTGTAYSCKCKMRAMGCYCCWACGMMAGWAAGGCCTCAGTGGCCGATACCTGCAGAATTCGGATATATCTATGGCCGCTTAGTGATCGTCGGAGGGAAGGAGTCATTTCATCTGGGGTTACGGTGTTGATATGTAGACATGTAGGATGGCGAAGGCGGGAGGGGATGACCAAGTCGCAGGAAACGGTAGGGCACCGCGTTGACCTCAGACGGAACCACTGTCACCAGGACCCAGGAACGTCTGGCACGTATGCGCTGCCCCTGGATCTCAAAGCACACGGCAAAGGGACGGTGAGCATGAATTGGCACTCCTTGAGCGAACAATGAGCAGCAGCGTCTTTTGTAGCAGACGATTGACGGCGCCAACTGGCAGGTACGAGGGTGTGAGGCGAGGGTTGGGAGTAAATCGCAAGGGTTCCCGGACACCCCACGGTCAAGGGTCCCGCGATGTAGTTGACGTCCTCATGCCAGCAATAGGGATGAGAGGGCTATGTTTCATCGTCGGAATCAACAGGCCGAAGATAATGAACTCGAATCGATTAAGGGAACCGTAAATGCCTTGAAGAAAGATCGGGAAAAGATATTTTGCGAGTTTCGGTAACGAAGGTGGCGATAATGTTCAGTAGAGAAAGGCCGCCAAGGATGTGGGTTACACAGCAAGCACACGGGGGACGTTTCGGAGTTCTGGTTCTTCGTCTGCCCTCTCCTGATCTACGGTCCTCTCCAACCATACCCCAGCCCCTCCGACGCAGGCATCGGAGCGACAACCAGTTTCCACAATGCGACCGTTCGAAATCTGCGGGGTTGACAACATCTGAAGCAGATAAGGATGACGGAGATGGCTTCAAAGACCGAATTGTTCCGATACGTTTTCAGGCAAAGAAGAGCGAGGTGGCACCTATTCGAGACCAGAGAATCAGTTTGAGCAGTTTCAGTAGATGGAGGACAAAGCTGATACACTCACGTAGAAGGACCAGTCGTGCCATCCACGCCCGACAGGAATATTCTGCCTCAAGAGTTGAACCACAGGTTTTCTTCGGGTATCCGCATGGTTGCGAATCAACGGAATTGCTGGCTTACGCATGCAGCATCTGTAAGGCTCACACCCATAGGTCTAGGGCTCCGAAGTACTGCGCGGATATGAGCTTGGGATGNTAGAAAAAAAGCAGACATAGTCTGAAAAGAGGAATAGTTAGACACAACGTCAGCAGAGCAAGCAAACCTCAGGAAATCATAGTGAGATGTGGATGTCGGTGTTGAGCTGCCCACGAATTCGGTATACCGGATATTGACGACGATGGTACGATGGTGGTGTCGAAGAAGTTGGACGGACTTAGACTTCCCGTCACTTCCGTAAGCGCTGGATCGGACGACAGGGACGTCCCCTGTCCGTCAGGGAGTGTCGACATCATTCCGTACAGGTATATACAGCCAGGACATCATACATCCAGTACGTTTAGTTGCAATTATGCTGGGAAAACCATCCACTCTACTCCAAGCCCTAGAGCTTCATATCTCTGACCAGGCAGACATTATTCTGCGAATAATTTACTTCTGCTGAGCGCGTGTTTAGCATTTGTATGAGAGCCTCTACGTACCTTTCCAATAATGTAATTCATATCATCTCGGAGCTGCCTTGGAAGATTATCCAACTCCTCCTCTTCACACTCAGGGTCATAGTACATGGCCTCCATCAACTCGGATACTTCCATGTCAAGGGCTTCGATGCCACCCATGGGTCCTTCTGTGTATATCTTATCCCTTGCACTCATCACGATTTCTGAATGAGCACCTTCAGCATGTGAGTCGAAGCATTCTCGAATCTCGCTTGAGCAATTGGCGTGGTACCGCAATAGCGCAATGCATTGATTCCCGAAGCTGGTTACATCAACTTGTTCGAACTGCTTCATCAACGCACCGGTGGTATGTGAAAGTGAAGACCGCGCACATGCCTCAGCAACCTTGCCCCATCGATACCGGCAAGCAAGAATGAACACTTTGACCGGACGGTTCCCGATTTCGCCCCGGCCCCAACTCAGGTAAACCTGCTCCAAACTCCTGATTAGACTGGCAATTTGATACTTTTCGGCGGCGACCAGGACTTTTGTCAACTGTTCAGCCGTTCCTTGGTCTGGATTGTCACCAGGGTAGCAGAAACGAAGCATCAAATCCAGCGTCGCCGAGTCTTCCGTGAAGGGAATCACTGGTGCTCCGTCGCTATATTCTTCTGGCGATTTCTCCGTTGGTTGAGGAACTGAGAGTAAGTTTTCGAAAAATGGGGACGTGAGCCGAAAGATAATCTTGTGGACCCGAAAATCAACTCCATCGGACGATCGAAACACCATATCGGCATCTGATCTGTCAAAAGGTGCAGATGCGGGCTTGTATTTTGACCCTGTTTCTTGTTCAACTGTTTGATAGACGTCAGACATAGAAAGCGGCTTTGAGAAAAGGAAACGGTGATGTCTTTTACTTACCCTCCATTGGTGATACGTGGTGTTTGTTGAAGCTTCACAGGCGCGCATGGCGGTCACCTTACCCGTTCCAAATTGTTAGGGGCTCCCTCTCTTTCACTTGAATTTTGGGGTGTCGGTTTACGGCCAGTTCCAACGCTTAGTCCACCACCAGTAGGGTGCCCTTAATTGCGTACAGGCGATGTGACTGACCTGGAAGCAAATCGCTCTCAAAATCCGTCGCTCACACAACCCTGTCCTGTCAAGATTCTTCATACAACTTTAGACTCGAGCTCATGACATTCGGGACACTCTGGACACCATGTAATGTGCGTATTCTACTTGTCTACCCGTTTGTAACCGATCACCGAGCCACTAATGCTTGCTTCCATCGTGACTCGTTTCCACAGCAATTGGACGTCTCTTCCAAGGCCGTTAAGGCAACCCCGGACCAAACATATCGAAACGAACACAGCATGAACAGGACATGGGCAGCGTCATTGAGGTATTCCTATGCGTGCGGTGAATGGTTGGCGAAGCAAAGGAGACGGTATGACGGTGCGGAGGATATAAGGGATGGGAGCACTTGGTTTGCATAAGCTCCAGGGCATCCATGCATGCTCAACGGTCTCGCAGTGTGGTCGAAGACTCCATGCCAGAAATAGGGATCGGTGAGCGAAACGACTATCATTGTAACCGACAAGACTGGAGATATAGGGTACGAAGGTATCGAGAAGGCTGGAAGATGAAGGTGAAGACGACAATATTTGAGAACAAGGGTGAGGTTGGTGCTTGGTTCAGGTACCGGTCGCCGAGGATGTGCTCGTCGGTGTGGTATATGCGCTCGAAAGCGCACCAAGGACATCGCAAGTGGTCCTTCAGGGTTCCGCTCGGTACTCCATCCCTCCACGATACAGCTAGAGACGAACGTGGGCAAGCTACATATCCAGCTTCCTCAATACGAGCGTTTGAAATGTGTTGGGTCGAGAGCCTTGAAGGATTTGGACAATCTCCTTTGCACAGCGCGATGAGTGTCCCGAGTGTGGAGGCGGCTAAGAGGTTGGGGTCAAAGAATCAGCGGAAGGTGGGTCAGGAAGAGAATGTCAACTGACGAAGAACCAATCATCCCCTTCCGCACCCTACTAAACAATGTTGTCTTCCAGCAAAGGCCTTTCGAGCAGAATCGACCGACGTATCGAAGCCCAAAGGTGCACGAGAGTACCGCCAAGCAATGCTCTTAGAAGCACCAGAGCTCCTGAGCACTCCAGACAAGACTTCTCAGCGGGGCATATAGACTGGGACGGAGAAGACAGACTTAGCCTCGAATTCAAAAGTAGGTGAAAGCCAACGGACCTTAGAAAACCATAATCGTATTCAGCATGGGGCCGATATAATATATTCCAGCGTCCTCGTGTTCAGTATCATTCGCCAATGAGGTGGTTGGGAACAAGTTGAACTCAGAACTGTGCGTAAGCGCCAGGTGACGATTTCAAAGGTGAAGACAGGGTCGAGGGGCGACGCTGAAGCCGTCATTGACTCCGTCAGGGGCGTCGCATTAGAAGGTCTGCTGGCAGCGTAGGCATGTATCAAGGCCGTACAAGCGAAGCTCGAGGGCGAAGCTTCAACCAGGGTCGTAACCAACCTAGTAAGANGGGGGGGTGGTCAGTAAGAAAGCCAAATACGATACAAAGCAGATTGCAAGCAGGGGTGGATCAAAACATTAATGGCTAATAGTTCATCATAGTGAGTGAAGCTCCACGGCGACACGATCTCAAAAAGAAACAAGAACTTCTCATCATTCCCATACGAAAGGGGGCCCAGCGATGGGATGAAAAAAGCGAAGGAAACTCACCTTCTGTGTGACAGGCCAGGGTCCGGCGGTAAACGCTCTAAGCACCAGAACGACAAGAAACTGCAGGCTGAGGTAGGGGACCGGTATATGTTGGTTCATCGCCTAGCACAGCGCGCGACATCTGGATAGAAGTGTAAGTATGTATCGGATGACAAACGGACAGCGTCGGTAGGCCNAAAAAACTCACCTGCGAGCTATGGAGAAGCGGGTACCAAAGACCAGGCCTGGCATCCTCAAGCGACTAACTCGGGAGATCAGCGTAGTCGAACACAGAGAAAGAGAAGGCTTACCTTGAGTGGGGACGTGAGATAGTGGTATATGCACCCGAGCGCTCGGCTCTGCTGAAGGATGAGAATCAGTGACAGCCTTGGAGGTATGGTACCGTGGGGCAAGAGGAGAGGAAGAAGTAAGTCTCAAAGGTCAATGGAATTAACCGATAATCATGAAGCGCGTAGAAAAGGACATGCGCGCATTCAAAGATGAGTTAAGCTTTTATCATCGTCGTTTATATATAATGGGGACGGAAGGAAAGGAATAAAAGTATGGTACGCACATTTTACGTTCGAGGGAAAGCGTCTGTGCTTGGGGAGGCATATATTAGAATCTGGAAGATGAAAGTCAGCGCTATTGATACGGAAGGAAGGGTAGATGAGATTTGAATGGTTTCGGTATCGGTCGTACAGCGAATTCACAACGACGTTGTATGGGTCCTTGGGGAGGTTGAGAGAATATGAAAGCACTTATCGAACGCCAGGATACCGCACTATCAACAACGGTTGGATGAGTGGAAATTTGGGCATTTATATTCAGCAGTCACGTTGACGCGTCGGAGGGATTAACAAGCGCTAGAATTGCAGGCTCAGAGAAGGAGCGACCATGTAGGCTACCAAAAGCGTCGTTGGCGTGGAGGAATAGGACCAGGGGAGACGAGCTTACGAGTTCCGTGGTTAAGCACCTGTTGGTAAGAGTCCTAGGCACCGTGCGTGAGGTCCATCGAATTTGCGTGCACTGGTAAAATCTAGACGCGTCGAGGTTTCACATACTCAGTTCGCGTTTGAAAGCCAGCGCAGGCTTGGAGACGGCTCACCAAGTTTCTAACAACCGAGGCTAACTTTGTTCGTATCCGCTTACGCGTCCTAGAGCGAATTAGTCCAGAGAGACGACAGGGACTGAGAGCAGAGATCGATTAACGAAGTGAGAAGGCGTGTAGAGTAAATGGAAAGAAAAGTTCGGGAAAATCCCAAGAAAATCCCCGTATAAATACGCGTTCAGCATTCATGCTCCGATTCATTGACCGACAGGGGCTGGGTAACTCGGACATGATTTTGACACGATTCACCCATCTCCCAAGCGTGCAACATCCGCGGCCTGGTGGGAGCAAAGCGTTTGAGAATAATTCAGAGTCTCAAGCACTTGCGGGTGCATCAGTCCGCTCTGATCGTCCTGTCACATCAGCGGCAGTTGTACTCACAGCCCCTCGTGCTCCTCTGATGAACGCTCGAACAGCGATAACATTTCATTGTGTGTAACAAGCATCTCCCCCCGCTCCTTGTGCACAATGACACCAGGTGAGCTAGGCACTAACTTTGTGAATAGACTTCATTCCTTATATCTGCCCAGTCTTCCCAAAAGAACTCCTCAAGCTAGTCGCTTCCGAGGCTGGCACGGTTGATAGAAAGCTGATTTACTCATTGCTACTCGTCAGCAAGGCTTTCTACAGCTTTGCAATACCCATATTCTACAAATCCATTGTTGTGGCTGGCGTCTATCACAGTGATAGGCCCCGTCGCCCCCACTCTCACCCTGATATGGGTCCACATACTCGGATGCGCTTTGACTCTGAGTCGCTCGACGCTCTACACTCTGCGCTCGCCAGCAATCCAGCTCTATCATCTCACATCGAAACCTTCATCGTTGTCAACAACGAACGTTCTATGACCACGTCTCCAATGTTTCTCTTCCAAAACGATCAAGGCCTCTGGCAGCGCCTGGGTCACATCTTCGCAACTCTGGATAACATCAAGCACCTTTCCATCTCTCCCTCAAACTTATACGCAGCAACACCTCTTCAACAGCTCCCACTATCTGTAGCGATCACCCACTTATCGACCGAGAGCCATTGGGATTATCAAGATATCCTTCAATTCCTCACAAGGCCGAGTCAACGTCGTGCCATTCAGTACCTTCGTATCCTTGCAGACGGCGATCCTAGGTTTCGTCCAGACCCACGTCCTTCTGGAAGTTTTGTGAAGCTTCACACGATTCATGGGTATCCACAGCTTTGGCATACCTTTGTGAGCAATGGCGCGCCAGTCGAGCATCTTGCCGGGCAATTTTCCGATGTTGTTGATTTTATTGATCCGGCTTTGGTGTTCCGTGGGATTCGAACACTAGAAATCTCTTCGTGGAGTCAAGAAGCGGTGGCAGAGCCATTGCCTCATCTCAAGAGTGTTGAGCTCTTGTACGTGACAGTGACAACGTATGGTGTGAGTTGCATCCATGTACTCTCATTCTCCCATTCATTGATGGTCGCTACTAGGCAAGGATTCCACTCGAAGACTTCCTCTCCATTCCTTCTAAGGACCTCAAGTACCTTTGCATCGATTCGTCTGAAGATCATGAGCAATATGCCGAAGAACTATTGGATCGCTTTCCTTCCTTGATCCTGCTAGACTTCCAGCGAATTGGCCGGCCTACTCCGTTACGTCGATACACTCGGCGCAGGTCTCCAACAGGATCTCATGAAGTGACCCGCAAGGAGATTTACCGATCGAGGCGCAACCCGAGTTACCCACCAGCCTTCATGTCTTGGTGGGAGCTGCTTGAAACAGATTTCAAGAGCGTCGGTACGTGGTGCTGATCCAGTCTTGCTTCCCAGTAGAGAGCGCTTAACGTAAACATTTCGCTCATAGGGCTCGAGTTCCAGCCACTCAGCGAAGAAAACGTTTGAGTTTCGTGTGGCCGCTGTCTAAGACGAACAGCCTGAGATGGCATCCGTAGCATTGCTAGGTTGAGTAAATTACGCGAGTATCGAAGTCTTTTACCAAGCTCCTGAGACAAAAGAGTCGTGTCAGAAAGCTGGAGGCGTTGACTCTGGTTAGACAACGCAAACAACCTCCTTGGATGCGAAGTCAGGGATCTCCTGTATACATACAGGAGCTCCTGGTTATTCCCACACCTCACTGAGAAGCAACGTCATACGCGTCATCTGCTACTGTTTCCTCTGTACCGCGTACCAACCTCTCTTTTTCTCGCCTTAACATCACGGAATGACAACGAAATCGAGTCCGGAAAATGTACATCCGCTACCCCGTCCGCTGAGTAGCTCGTGATTATAGTTTCTTCACCAACTTTTGGCTGACTGTTGATTTAGGTGCAAGCGACCGGGTTCTCCATGTATCTACGTATAAAAACGAGAAGGAATTCTGAGTAAACCTTCTCAAAACACCTGGAAAACACCGAGGTCCGAAACGAATTCGCTCGACACGCCCAGGAAAGCTCCAGACCGCAGGCATTCTCACTAGCTTCGCCACGATATATCCTACGATATTCTCCTTCTGGGTATGACTGGATTCAGGGAAACTCATTACTGAACACCTCTATGCCCAACCTAAACTTTGTCGCTCCACTACTGAGGCCACCCGAATTGTAGGAACCTTTACCTTCGCGATCGACGCGCGTTCCAAAACGCGGCTAGACGACCTTGTCGAACGCTTGGATGTCGACGTAAACCTGGTCAAGTATATCGTGGTCGATGGCATGCGACATGAGGACGTTGGACAAGCTGTGAAGGAGGCGAAGATAGTCATCAATACTGTTGGGCCGTGTTGGAGATCGGGTCTACCAGTTGTCAGGTACGTACCCGATTTTCTACCGTATCCTTCCATGTATTTTTCGCGTGTACTCATCATGTTGCAGAGCATGCGTGAAACATGGTGCTCACTATGTTGACCTTACTGGGGAGACCGTTCGGATCATGAAATTATCAAGAAGTTTCATGAGCTAGCTAGGACGACTGGTGCGGTAATCGGTCCCTCCTGCGGCATGGTTTCGATACCATTAGACTACTCAACGTACCTCTCCAACTCTACCCTCTGTAAGCTCGATTCGAGGCGCGAGCTTGAAACCTCAACGTCGGCATTTGATATGCATGGAGGAATATCTGGCGGAACCTTGAATACGCTTTTGACGTGTTTAGAAGAGGTACCAAAGGACAAGTGAATAACATGCACAGGGCCATACGCTCCAGTCCAGGTGCGTATAAATTCCCTCCACCTCTACCTTCCTCTCAACCGATAATTCTAGTGAAACCTTTTTAGCAACTGTCTACATGGCCGAAGCTCTTCTACCGCTTGCCCATGAACAAGGCTTGTCCAGAGAACGTAGGACTTACTCGAAATTCAAGCGCGCGGCGAGCCGAACGCTCCCTCGTATATGAATTCGCACAAGCCCGTGGATGGCTCTCCGCCGTCACCATGTCTTTGGGGTTGTTCTTTGTATGGTTCTCCTTATCTCTTTTCGCGCCGGTGAGTCAACCTGTTCCGATCACTTGGCTTCCCGTGTCTAATCGTTCCGTAGGCTCGCTGGTTGTTCAAGCGTTCATCACGTAGCCTGGCGAAGGCCCTCCCCTTCAGGAAATGCGACAGGGCTACTTGAAGGTCACGAACATTACCACCGCTACGTCATCGTCTTTGACCAAGCCAATCGTGGTCAAATCAGAGTTCAAGGGATACGGTGGAGATCCAGGATATCTCCTCTCCTCAGGTAAGTACTATTCCTTTAAGTATTATGCCTATATTCGCTGGGCTGACGTCTTGGCCCTGCACAGTTATGATCTCAGAGTCGGCAGTGTCCCTCATCCTTTCGCCCATCGAGCTTCCGTTGCTTGGTCGTGTCGGAGGTGTCCTCACGCCGGTAACGGCGTTTGGAAATGTTTTGCTAGACAGGTTGAAGAGCAGCGGGAAGTTTGAGTTTACAAGTCAGGTTATAGACATTGCGTAGGTTCCTCGTTTACCTCTGACATGTACACAGATGCCTTGAGTACCATTGACAGGAATGGTCGAAGCGATGCTTGCAGCGTGGCGTGAGGACAACACTGTCTCGGTCGATAGGTGATAGAGGGCGAGAGCCGTTCGATGCAGGAACACAAGCCTCAGAGGATCGGTACTTTGCCATTTCCTTCTCGGTTTTCCAAGTCCGCTGTTCTCCCTGAGCTCTTGGGAGCAGAGTCTACCCAAGTGACCACTGACTGTCATTGCGCTCCAAAGGGAAGCGAGTAAGCCCTCTTTTGACTATCCTTGTCTTTAGCACGCTTTCGAGATTCACATGTACTCTAGGAATCGACTGGGTATATAAACCTCCCAGTTATCTTCGTTTCTCTCCGTTTCCCAGGATGCATCAATCACCTCATAAGACCCTTGAACAACTTGTCTCCTCGCCTCACCTTTGCGACGCCATCATGAACAAGATCAGCGAAAGAGCGAGAAAGCGACACCACGATCACGAAGAGGATCACTGCTCTCCCGTCAAGCTTGTCGAGCGCTCTTTGCCCCTTGGTTATATCAACAGACTCACCCCTCCTGCTGGGACCAACTTCTGGCGTCAGTACGTTATACCCACACCTCACACTCATATCGTTCTCACCACATACTTAGTCAAACCTTCAACGTCATGAGAAACCAAGAACTCACTTTTACCATCGTCAACTCGACGTTTCTCCTTGAAACTCTAACTTGGAATATTGACGCCTATGTATACGCAGTCAACGCCCATCCTGGAAATGACTTCACTGGACGGGGAGGCTTGATTTACGTTGTATTGGTGCACTCTGGCTCAGCTGCGACCGGACAAATGGTTGGTGCTGGAACAGAGTATCGCTATAATGTGACGATGAAGTCGCCTCCAAGTGGAGCGACCGCATTGAAGCAATTCCCGCCATCTAATAGCGGGATCATCAACGGCGACAATACAAATTGTGAGTGGAGTCTAATTGATGACGAAGCCGAGCTCAGTGAACCCCATCTCCCCCATAGACACTATATCCTTCGCACAGGACATGCAAATGTTCAAGAACGGGGGAAACGAATTATTCACGTTCCAGGCCCAGTACGAGGATAGTCTCGACCTCCGCAAAGGAGAGCAGATGGGATTCGTCAACGGTGATTCTGGTTTCCAATGGGCAGTCCAGTTCGACCCCGCCGTGAGTGGTCTTTCCTTGAATGTTGAACAAAGGCCGAGGGCACTCAATTACTATGGTTCTTTTATTAGCCGGAGCAGTACTCCAATTTCCCGTTTGCCTCAGTATCCGTATGCAGGCTATCTTCATTCTCCGAAGTGACCTTTGGTACGTCCGGTCTTGAGCGTCTTTGTTTCCTGTTGCTGATCACTTATGGTCTCTGTATGATCTCTGGTACACAGAATGCGCAGCATCGATTGCTGGGGTAAGCTGTTTTCGTCATTCAAGCTTCAAGGTGCACTTATTCGCTCTTTTTCTCAGTCTGTTGGTTTGCAGACAAGAACGATCACCGTGGATTGTCGTTTCTGAATACATTCATGAAGCATTCGCTTGCGAAGCTTACTCTACTCCAGAGTATGGCGCCGTCATTCGATAGGTGTATCAAAGTTGTGGTAGGAATGGAGGGGTGGACTGGAGAACACGAATATCTACGGACGAGCGACAAATAACAGTGAAAAAGCTATACTTGACAACTGGAAAAGCGAGAGACCATAAGTTTATCAAAATACAACGCAACGGGAAGACAACAGCGAGCAAACGAAACATGAGAGGAACGAGGTTATAGACACTGAAGCTGAAGAGTGCAGCTGTGATAAGTGCGAAAACCCGAAGCCCACATTGACTCCGTGTGCAATCGAGAGGTCGTGCTCGGAGGTATCTCCACATCGAGGTATTCTGGTTTGGGTTCAGCTGGATCGTCTCGATCCCAGCGAGCCAAAAAAGGGCGGGGGATTCAAGGCACGTAAGGTAGAACGTGGAACTGGAGCGCGGTGGGGTGGAGAGATCATCGTCGCATCATCAAACGACGTCAATTAATGCTGGGCACTGAGGTACTGAAGGTGGTAGCATGACAACACTATCACCTCCCAGCTTCCTCATGACCGAAGGCCATAATACCAGCCGGACGTCGCAACAGATGCCAGGCCTCAAGAGTTCAGGACTCAAGTCAACAAGCTGGCCGCGCAAAGGCTGGATACGTCGATGGCGACCTAGCTAAGGTGGTCGTGGCGACGAGGACATGGTGCCCTTGTTGCATCCGGCGGGTACAGTGTGGATAGACATGGGCGATGGCGAAGGCGTCAGGGTTATGAGTAGGTTGCAGAAAGAGGGAGGGCATCGCGTTGGCTTAGCGCGAGACCATCAGCAAGATCCGGAGCTTTCAGCACCTCCTGATCCAAATCTACTCGAACCCCCGGTCTCAACGCGATCGTAAAGTGATTCCGAGACTGACGAATAGACGTCGGCGGAGCAAGGTAGATGGTATCACGCTGTGAAGGATATGATACTTGACGATGAAGCAGGATAATCCTGCGATGTAGTCGACGTCCTGCTACAGCAGAAAGGATGAGAGAACCGAATCTCGTCATTGAAGTCAACGAGATCGGAAAGATTGAGGACGAAGCGATGCAAATGGTTGATGGATGGGGTTGAACGGCAGACTGTCGGCTTTGATAACAAAGGTGACGAAGATGTTCGGTTCAATTGAAGGCCGTCAAAGACGTATGCGGTGCTGTAGATTAGACAGCAGACGTCGCCGTTGTAAAGTTTCAGAGCACTTGTTCTTCGTCTTCGTACTCCTGATCTCTAGCCCTCGCCATCTTTTCCTCTACTCCGGCCAACTCCGAAACACCTAGAAGCGAGCATTGGGGAAGTACGCTGCCTCCAAGAGCAGCAGTTTGGGGGGCTACGAAGCCGACGATCTTGAAAAAGCGGATACTGAGCGAAGCGGTTTCGATGGRAAAAAAAGTTCCATCGGCATAAGCACTGAGCCTATCTGTTTTGAAAGGTAATCCGAGAGAGGGAGCAGCTAAAGGTTGGAAGCCAGAACATCAGTTCACGGTGCCTCAGGAAGAGAATTTGGACTCACGAAGACGCAGTCATCCCCGTCGGCACCCTACCAAGTGGTCCTCCACCACGGCAACTGTACAGCACCTCAAAACGGGAGAAGTAGATCGTTACGGCAGCCAAATCTACGTGCAAGGGGCATCGTCAGTACTCAAGGTAGAAAATCTACGCACTACCCGGACATGGAGAAAGACTCCGGAGCGGCAAATGGATATGTGGACTGGGAAGGCCTGAGGCTTGAGCTTGGCTTGAGCTTGAAGTTTGAAGCTTGACCTGAGGCCTGATCAGACATATCCTCGAGCTCAGGTGACTGAAAGCAAACGGACCTTAGAAGAGCATAGTTGTCGAGCTTGGAGGTGCCTCAAATGAAAGAAGTTGACGACTTTTAGCAAATTCGGGGCGTGCGTAAGCGCCGGTTAGGTTCAAATGTAACGCCAGGATCTAGGGGTCTCCCTGACCGACAAGGAGAAAAGCATACATCCGCAACATCTTGGCTTGCGAGCAAGTCGCTGTTAACCGAAGTTATATCGACTCCGTCGTTAGATCTATATGAGACATCGGGTCGGGAAGGAATGCTGGCAGCGTGACCAGGACCAAGTATCAGCGGAGTACAAGCAAGCGAAAGATGGAGGCAGCCAGCCGAAGTTCAAAGTCAACGGCGACAAAGTGCTGGAGTTACACATAGTCCCAGCACAAAGGGGGTAGCGCTGGGATGAAGATCACAAAGAAAGCCAACCTTTTGCGGAAGGACTGGAGCCGAGCGGTAAGCGCTGGATGCACAATATTTTGCCAAGTCACTCCAGTCGTAGGGTGAACTCGCAAATCCACGAAGCGGTAAGTCGTGCTGCGATAAAGGACTTCAACGACGCTTGAATGATGTGAGGTTCTGATGTAACTTTCCGTTTGCGTATACTACTTCCTTCTCATGGACCCATCCCCTATCTCACGTGCTGCGAAGGGTGACGCGTCTGAGTCAGTTTATTCCACGAAACTCCTTCAACATTTTNCCCCCTTCGAGTTCAAGCTTCCCCGGTGCCTCGTACTCTATACCCTGCATATAAATACATGTGTCTTCCATACACAAATCTCAGTGAATCTCTCGCTCAGCCTTTCTCATTCTCGCGCGCCCGTCTCTTTCTCTTTCTCTTTCTTTCTCTTGTACTCGGCTACCAAGATCCAAAGCACTTAGCTTTCGGAAGATACAGCACCGGATTGCATCGCATAGCTAACTTCGGTCACGTAAAACTCGTACACGAAGGCTTCAACAGCTCTACATCTAACGCTGCCAGCCGCGGGGCCTTTCATTTTTTCAGTCAGTGAGCTTTCAGAATTGCGGCTCGAGCACCTTATCGAAAGCTCCCCTAATATAGTCAAGTCTACTGCAGTCGATGATCCGCAGCCTGAAAACTTTAAGCGAGCTGTAAAGGCAACTCACGCTCATAGCCATTTGCGGGCCCGTGTCCAGTGGCCTCAAGGTTGATCATCGTTCGACGGCTTTTGACGCCAAACCAAAGACAACATGTCCATGTCAGGGTTGGCACCTAATTGGTGCTTCACTTCGCCGCGCTTTCCGTGTCTACTGCTTCACCTGAAACCTTGGGAGTAAGAGCTACGCAGGTGACTTACACCGCCATTCTGCTCCGAGGCGCAGCAGCCATCCCTCTTTTGACCATTTTATCTTCAGATCACCCTAGGAGTTCACATGCCCTCTCCATCGTTCTGGAGAATATAAAGGAGGGATTGCTCTCCTCCTACTCCCATCTGCCCCGCTCGCACCATCCATCGCCCCGTAAAGCCCTTGACCAACTTGCCTCTTTGCCGCGCATTTGCGACGCGATCATGAGTGAGCCACGAGAACGAGAACAAGACGATCAACAAGATGATCACTCTCCCTGCCAGCGTATCGAGACAGCTTTATCCTTGAGCTATATCAATAGACTGACCCCTCCGGCTGGGACGAACTACTGGCGTCAGTAAGTTGTGTCCACCAAACTCATCTCCCTAAAGACGTTGACCCGCGGAGCCGTTTAGTCAAACCTTCAACGTCATGACAAATCAAGAACTCCGTTGGACTCTCCTTGACATGATCAATGTCCTGTTTGAGACTCTCACTTGGAACATCGACGCCTATGTATACACGGTTAACGCCAAGCCCGGGGATGACTTTACTGAACAGGGCGGCTTGGTATACATCTTACTGGTACATTCTGGCTCAGCTGCAACCGGGGAGTCGACCAGTACCCAAGTGGAGTATCGCTATAATGTGACAATGAAGTCCCCCCCAAGCGGGTCGGTGGCAGTGAAACAGTTGCCTCCATCCAATAGCGGGATTGTGAGCGGGGACAATACAAACTGTGAGTAGACCCTCAGACCCTCACATGTCGTTATTAGTGTCAGCGTTCTCCGGCTCATCCTCCCATTAGACACCATAGCCTTTGCTCAGGACATGCAAATGTTCAAGAATGGGGGGAATGAATTATTCACATTCCCATCACAGTATGAAGACAGTGTCGATCTTCATAAAGGAGAGCAAATGGGATTTGTAAAAGGTGTCTCGGGATTTCAATGGGCGATTCAATATCATGAAGATGTAAGTGTAATCGTAATAAAAACGACCGCCTACCTTTGTTGCGCTGAACTTGACTTGTCTGCGTTCATTCTTTGTAGCCTGCGAAATATTCAAACATTCCGTTCGCCTCAGTATCTGTATGTCGACTGTCGTCTTTATCTGAAGTGACCTTTGGTGCGTTCATTTTCATTCCTCAAGCATCTTTGTTTCAGCTCGCTTATCGTTCGCGGCTTCTTCCTTGGATGCGTCGGATGCACAGAATGTACAGCCTCAATTGAATGCGGGGAGGAGGTACGCTAGATATTTCCTAATTGACACTTGGTTCGGTCTCACTCTTGACAATTATTCTCTCAGATACATACCGCGCAGACAAAACATATCACAGTGGATTGTTGCTTCTGAGTGCTGTGGCTGAACGTTTCATAGCTCTCACTTCGTGACTAGTAGTAGCTTGACTACAGAGTCAACTCTTTGTAGAGTAGATGGACGATTGGAAACATGTAGTTGACACCGAGTATCCTGTATGGTCTATCTAGACGTCCAAAACAAGGCCATCTCTCAACGGCTCCCACCAGTTTTCAAACACACCTGTAGGCCGAATGTGTACTTCCTCGGGTGAGTCAACACTTCGAAAATAACGAAAACAAGGCGGCGGTCCATCATCGCCCGCCCGATGATTTGCAGTTATGTCAACGGCGAGGAGATTGGGGTAGTGGTCAAAGAGTTGTTGTAACGCAGGAACTTCAGATTGCTTCGGCGAGCCGGAAATGCAGCCGACGTGGATGTATACAAGACACGGGGAGGAGATGTTTGTGAACTGTTGGAGGGTGCTCTGTTTCCAACGGAGTAAAAATGACAAGAGTGTGAGCGAAAGGAGCCATTATCCAGAGGGGAATTGAACACTGACCTCGGTGTCATCAGCATTGATAGCCGTTACGTGTAGCATCCGTAAATTCTTTAGGTAGGGTGCGAATCTGGGCAGGGCGCCGGCCAAGATCAAACGGGCTTTGAGGGTAGTAAGGTTGGCAAAGAGGTCCTGCGGATGGGCTATCGCGCTGAAACTGGTAAGAGCGAGAATAAATAGATGACGCATGGGAGATCCTGATATTTTGACGACACCCTCACGGTCGAGCGTATAGCCCACATCAAGGGTTTCAAGAGCACCCAGTGAGGCGGGTAGATACATCGATTCAGGTCCTGCATTGTTTTTGGATGATAGAAAGCGCAGCGAGGAGCTACATGCTTCAAGGGTATTGGTGATAGTTGGGTTGTTCAAGGAGGTAACGGAAAGGTGTGTAAGCGCTATTGATGACGAACGCAAATAGTCGGGGAGGAGCCTCCAGAGTATGTGAGTCTCTGCTCGTGAGTAGGTTGCGATGCAAAGACGTTGAAGACAGCGCAGATGATGAATTGTTTGAAAGATGTCGAGTTTGAATGAACGGTCAGCAGTGGAGGGGAACGGTTGCTCTAGGATTAGTCTCGTGTTGTATTTTGCGAGTTTCGGGTTTTGTTTCAGAGCATCAGTGAGTTGGGGTAGTCGAGAGGGTGAGATCGAGGTGCAGGGGCCGTAGCCCTTTTTCACGGCTTCATCCTTGTTGAATTCCTTGTCGTCAACGAGGATGCATTCATACATCGCCGGGACGATCATTTGATAGGTCGCATGTGAGACACTGAGAAGTGGATGAAGCACGTTCCGATGCAGCGAATCCACCTCCGCGATAATCAATTCGTATATCTCTCGCGGTACTAAAAACTTGAATGGTAAGCTCAACGAAACTGGAAAGGTCGAAACGAACCTCGCGTCATCGTACTCGATGATTGAAATTTGACGGACAGAGTGGCTATGCCGTTACCTTTGTACTCCAAGCCGTCGACGGGCTATTGACCTCGAAATCAAACAAAAAAGAGAGGGGTTACCTTGTGTCCAGCGGAAACGACCCTGTCTACACTACACCAATCACTTTTCTACCTTGATGCTTGCACTGTTCCGAGAGACCGGGTCTCACAGAACATGGTCTTCACATCGTGTCGTTACATTGGGCTGGTAAGTTGTGCTCGGCGCAAGCATAGAGTACATGAGTGACACAGGTTTACTAGCAGGTGCGTAGAATGAGGGCTATAAATTGATATTCAGGCCATGTATCACCGGCTCCCACCAGTTCTCAAACACCCCTGTGGGATGAATATTGACCTCCTTCGTCGCCTCAGAGCCTCGAACGTGTCGAAAACAGGGTCCCTTCCTCATATCTTTGATGGCATGAGTGACATCCACAGCGCGAAGTGAGAGGTGTCGATCAAAAAGCTGGGCAAACGGCAAAGCGGGACCTTCGGCTTCTGATCGGTTGGGTGAGTTTTCGAGGCGACAAATATGAATGTATGAGAGGAATGGGGAAGGGATGCCCATGAGGTCTCGGATGTTGATCTGAGGCGAGGGAAAGGAAGGGGTTAGAGATAGGTGCGGATTCTGGCAAGGTGGGAGAAACCAGGGACACACCTCGGCACTCGTCGAACCAACATCAACTACTCCTAGGTGTAGTATTCGCACTCTAACGAGGTGCGGTGCGTACATTGGAAGGACATCATGGGAGGCAAGACGTGAGATTTTGAGAGCTACAATGTTGAAGAAGACGCTTCGAGGATCCTTTATGCACGCGGGAAGGATCGCCGTAGATAGATATTTAATCGGAGCAAAGTCGATAAGGGTACCCCAGTCGGAGGGATGGTCATTGTTGACCGTGTCGAGAACCTTCATCGGAGAGTTGAGGTATTTGGTGAGGTAGCTTGCGTTATCCTTGCATGAGATGAATCGTAGCGTAGAGCGGTGTCGTTCTAGAGTCAAGCGCATATCTACGAGAACATGCGTACGCATGACTTTCAGTGCGGGGACTGAGAGGTGGGTAAGGCCGACTGAGCGCGGAAGGGCGTCCAAGACGCTCTGAAGTACGTGATTGCTGGTGGGGTCGATGTAGAGGCGTCGAATATAGGGCATGTAGGAGAGTGTTGTGTAGATTTCGGGGTTGTGCTTTTTAACTTCGTTCGGGAAGGGCTTGACAAGCAGTAGGGTCGTTACGGATCGCGCATTTTTGGAATTGTGTTTCAGAGCCAAGGTAAGGTTGACTAGCTGGTCGGGTGAGACCCAGGTACAGCATCCGAAGCCCTTTTTCACCCTGTCCTCTTCAGTTAACGTGCGACGGTCGAAAACCGATAGACTGATATATCAATGGGGCGACTATGTCATAGACAGCGTGTGAGACAGTGAGGAGGGGATGTAGTGCGTTCCGATGCGGTGAGTCGAGCTCCGAAACTATCATGGTGATCAACTCATATGGTAGGTTCGGTCCTGAGCAAAATATGGGGTGAAGTTTGCGTATTTGACAACGATGGCCACAAACCTTTCGCCATGATGGAGGGAAGAACAATTCGGCAATGCCTATTTCCGATGCTCAGCGCTTAGATAGGCCCTTTTCCTATGACAGTTCCGAGGGAACTGATGAGTCTTAGATGAGTCAGGAAATTATGTACGATCTACACAGAAACTCAAAGACATACCTTGGACCATGGAAGGAGGAGGCAAAGCGCATTGGCACCATGAGTGGCTGTGCTTCAGCCTTTGTACACCAATCTTAGGGGTAGTATGAACCTCGGAAGCAAGACACCGTCTTTCACAATTCATCGCGTTGAATTCCATGTCAGGTGCGAATGCTCAAGCAGCGGCTCCAAGACCCAAGAAGCTTTAGAGTATGGGACTGAAGTGAGGAAGTGGAGTCCGGAGAAGCAAATGCTTTTTTCGTCGCCTATATCGGCAGCCCCATTTGCTGTACAAAGCGCGCAGCATGGCCACACCCATTGTCCCATCCTATTACCTACCAGGTTCGTCCATGCTCACCCGAAATCTGCAAGGCTCAGTCCTCAAATTGGCTTAGGAATGCGTCTACCGTACGAGTTGTACAAAATGATTATCATGGAGGTGGATTTGCCTCATCGGAACGCCTTTCGTCCACTCCTCACTGTCTCTCGGTCCACCTATGAAATTGTCGCCCCGTTGTTGTACCAGTCCATCTTTGTGGATATGGGTAAACCTGATAAGGACACCTTCAATCTCTTTGGCCCCTGCGCATCAGTATCTGCCCCGCAATTTCCCCTCCTCACCCGTGCTTTCAAACAAAGCGCCAAACTCGGAACATATACTTCGACGTTGATCATAATGCAAGTGTTTGATAAAGCTTGCATCGTTGAAATGCTAGGCTGCCTTCGCTGCCTACGACGTCTCTTCATCGCCTGTCACCTGGATGAAGATATCAAGCTACTCCTGCGCTCCCTTCCACATTCGGGATCACTTACCCACCTTCTCATCCCAACATTCAGTGAAAGCTCGCCTATCCCTCACGCTATCCAAGCGGTCGCCCCTTCGTTACGCTTTCTTTCACTACGAGGCTGCAGCAGCCTTCCGTCCGAGCACCTAGCCTGCCCCATGACCAGTCTCGAGACCTTCATCTCCATCCATGGGTGCGGCTGGGATACCCTGGTTGATAATGCACCAATCAAGCATCTTTCTACGGTTTCACTCAGCTCCGACGACATAGCACATCCCCAAGATGTCTTTGCGAACACCGTTACGCTCAAAGTCTTTCATTTCCTGCTCCCAGACACTCTTCTCAAGTATGCACCGCATCTCAAGAACCTTCGGATGATACATTTATCATTTATGTACAACGACTCCGAGGTTTGCTTCTATTATCACCCTCTGAATCAACGGCACCTTTTTCGCTGACTTTTCTCTCTCTCCCCTTTTCTTCAAACAAGATCCCCATTCGAGATCTCAAGACAATTGCTTCCCCGTTCTTATCATACATTCACTTCGACCGCCTTCCGCGTGCGCGGCGCACCCATTCAGTTAACCCGTCTGAACTTCCTGCATTGCAGGAACTATTTCACTTGCATCTGAACCTTCTTGTGGTCGACGTTACTTATAAGGCACCGCTTTCTAGGGCATACCTCTCACGTCATGAGTATACCTTTCGACTCCTTCGCAACCAAGAATCCCCTCAGAAGGTGCATATTCGAGAGGCTGGGATATTCGAAGGTTGGTGGGAGCCGTTAAAAGAGGATCTCGGTATCTCCTTCTAGAGGGATGCATGTGATGGAGGAGAGACTTGGGCGGAGATACGCACACATTTTAGTAGGACAACTGGAGTGTTGCTTAGTCTCAAGGAGACTAGAGTACTCTATATCAGTAACCGTTCACTTTCCTTTCTTTGGAGACGGGCTCTAATTGAAGACTTCGTGAGCATCTCCTCGTCCTTCCCTCACTTCCACCTTGGCCGCCTTCCCAGCCCTAAATCTCAAACTCTCGGCTAAAAACACTGTTCAATAGCCATCTCTCCCTTCTTGCTGTCGATATTGTGTCTTAGGTCATACCCGTACAATCCCATGATTCGCATACAACCCGCTTTTTGAAGTTTCCGAGACCCTGTGGTCCCCAAAAAGGTAGATGTCGCTCTCGCGCGAGTACGAAATATCGTCCACTGTAGCGCGAGCAACACCTCGGAGTACTACAAGGACACCTAGAGAACATTTGTACCAACTAACTATCGCTATGCTACCAACATCACTTTGAGAAATAGATCAATCGTTACATATGAATCATTAGCTCTTCTTTCAACGGCTCCCACCAGTTCTCAAACATCCCCACAGGCCATCTATCCGCTCGCGTGGGGACTTCAGACTCCCTCGAGTACCGGAACGTGGGTATATAATCCTCTCTAGAATGACGATGGGTAACGTCAACTGCGCGTAAGGAAAGGTGTCGATCGAAGAGCGGCATCAGCGAGGAAGCTTGGAATTCGTCAGACGAGTGACCAAGATAATCAATATGGATGTATGAAAGCGAGGGGGAGGAGATCTCCATGAGATCTTCAATTTGAACCTAATGAAACAGCAAACATGAGCGACGGGAATATCCAAGGCTCACGGCTACCGACAGACCTCCATATCAGAGACAACTTCAGAGTCTGGACTGGATTTGATGGACATCAGGTATAACAGGCGAAGCTTCTTGAAATGTGGGGCGTATTCAGCGAGAAGGCCTTCCTGGAGGAAATTGACTTTGAGAGTAATGATGTTCGCGAAGACGCTCTTCGGACGGTCCACCTCTTGAGGACTGAGGCGAAATGCGAACATATGACTAATGGGGGCAATACCGATAAGGAAATCCCAGTTGGACCCATGGAGCGCCTGGAGAGTCTTGAGGTTGCTCAATGCGGAGGGAAGGTAGTTCGGTAGATATCCGTTGCCGTGTTGCAACGCAAGGAAACGCAGCGAAGAACTGTGCGCTCCGAGAGAAGTCCTCACGCCCATTGTTTCATCATCAAAGACGGGGATATTGAGGTGGGTAAGTGCGACTGAAGATGGAAGGGAATTCAAGAGGAAGACAAGGTCTTCGGCATCTTCTACGTCAAGAGAGAGTCGCTGTAAGCAGTTGAGGCAATTGAGCATTTCGTCAAGGCGAGGGGCCCATGGAGTCTCCGAGAATAGTGTGGTCGTATATTGCGCAAGTTGGGGTTTTTGTTGCAGCGTAGCGATGAGGTGGGGTATGTGGGTAAGGGATACAGATGCGCACGACCCGTAGATCCTCCTCAGTGGATCATATTCACTGGGTAGATTATGGCTGATTATGAGGGACTCATACAGTAGTGGAACAACGATGTCGTAGAAGGCGTGCGAGACGGTAAGAAGAGGATAAAGCCTGTTCCGCCGAGGTGAACCAAGGTTCATGATGATCAACGGGTACAACTCGTAGGGTAGCTTGGATCCTATCGAAAATGAGTTCAACGGGAGCCGGTGAGTGCTTCATTCTATTTAATCTAGGCAGTGACTTGAGCACAGACCTTGTACCATGATGATGAGGAGGCAACGCGCGTTGCGACTTCGGGTGGCTGTGCTTCGCCCCTTGTACACCACAGGGGTATAAACCTCGACAGCAAACAAGGGCACCGTCACTGACAGCTAAGTGCAAAATTCTAGACACTTTTTCGCCGAATTGACACAGTTCGGACTTCGGCTGGGTTTGTGTCTGGGTTGACACTTTTGGGGGCGGGGGCAGCATTTTCAAAGTCAGTATTCAGGAGGCTGGTGAGCCCCCGCGCGGTCTGCGAAATCCTTGAAAGTCCGAATTGTGTCAACTCTGCGAAAAATTGTCTAGAATTTTGCACTTAGCTGGAATTCATCGTGTTGAATTTCCATGTCAAGCGAGAATATTAGAATGCACAAGGCCCCTCCGAAACGACTTCGCTGGAGTCTCATCCGAAGTCTATGAGGCCTTAACTGTGTCCCAAAGTAGATTTTCATTTGACGAGAAGTTCAACAAACTCGCTAGACCGCCCTTTTAGGCCGAGTGTACGCGCCGACATTATCGACTTCTCATCCCCCCAGCTCGGGGACGAGTCAACTGTCTTCTACGGTGGAATGACAGTTCCTCACCCATGACTGCAAATACGGAATATTGTGAGTTCATTTTGCTATTATCCTTGTTTTCTTTCGTTTCTGATCAAACGGACTTGGCTAGCGAACACGCGAGCCCACGCCAAGAAGTGGAACCATGCTCTGTCGTATCGCTTCAGTCTGCTGATGCCATATTTCCCATCTGGACGCTGCGTATGGGGACGCTCTTTGGTTCTTCTAGAATCTAACAGGTCCGTGAGTGTGTGGGATTTGCTTGAATGAAGCAGGTCCCAAAGGAGCTGAGATAGTATTAATAGTTCAATTCATATCATTCCAGTAAGTCTTGTATGGAACCGAACGACTTGTCTCCGCTTTTGACCATTCTCATTCATAGATGTGAAACCGGTGCCCCATCCACCTCGTTCCTCGGTCGATGAAAGCGTATAAGTACCATGAAAACCCACATCTTCACCCGCGTCTCGTCGGTCTCTCGCAATGTCTGAAGCCGACCGTGAAGTCCCAGATGATCAATGTCCGCCCGCCACACCAGGCAACCAAAACTTGCCTTCGACCTACATAAATAGACTCACCCCTCCGCCCGGAACGGACTTCTGGCGTCTGTAAGCTCTTCGTTCCTATATTTTCGAGTCTATCCAGCTAACTCTACCTCTAGTCAAACCTTCAACGTCATGACGGATCAAGAGATTGGCGGAGGAGCTATTGTTGATGCCCCAACGCAAATCCTTACTTGGAACATTGACGCATACGTCTACACCGTCAACGCCCGACCCGGGCAAGATTTCTCCGAACAAGGAGGCCTTATTTATGTCGTCCTCGTTCATCATGGCTCCGCTGCGACAGGAAGAGTCACCAATCGGTCAATAGAGTATCGGTATAACGTGGGCATAGCCTCCCCTCCTCCGGGTGCTATTGCCGTGGCGCAGCTTCCGCCATCGCACAGCGGCGTTGTMAACGGAGATAATACAAATTGCGAGTTTTTTCTTCATACAGTGACAACAGTTCGCGGCGCTAGACTAACAASCACCTCGTAGATACGATYGCGTTCAGTCAAGACATGCAGATGTTYCGAAATGCTGGGAACGAATTRGCAACATTCCCTGCGCAATAYGAAAACACGATCTACCTTCGCAAYGGTAAACAAATGGGCTTTGTAGATGGTCCCWGGSGTACTCAGTGGAGTCTACAATTTGATCCCGCTGTGAGYGCCAACCGTTTCRACTACTAGTAGTCCGTCGAAGGGCGAAGAGAAGTCAAGGCTCACTGTACCCGTTTAGCATCCTGCATCGTCCAGCTTTCCCTTCGCGTCGCTCTCGGTGTTTAGGATTCCTGTCCATTCTGAGGTGACCTTTGGTAARCCTCCGTCCAATGCAGCCGAGTATCTTCCCGTTCATWATCATTTTTACGCAGAATGTAGCGCATCCGTCATTGGGGTAAGTCACACATGAAAAWTMTGTGATGTGGGATCGATTTTGACAG
This sequence comes from Pleurotus djamor, assembly GCA_029747585.1. Taxonomy (NCBI): domain Eukaryota; kingdom Fungi; phylum Basidiomycota; class Agaricomycetes; order Agaricales; family Pleurotaceae; genus Pleurotus; species Pleurotus djamor. The sequence continues at coordinate 29,738 of JAPEVF010000296.1, read as the reverse complement.
TATATTGCTGGTTTCAGAGTRCATACACTGCGACCAACGGRAGACGCATAGTTGTAGACTGTCGCTTTTAAGTAGTGAAAGACGAAGGTCGCCTTTACCTTATGATRTATGCTTGGGGCGAGCTCAAGGAAACGACAGAATTGCCTTAGCCTTCCATTGTAGTMAATGAACGAACATAAGGGAGGGCTCTCTACAAAAGTGCCACACGATAAACTGTTGAGGACTCGGGACGGATCACATATCCTCAGAATCGACAATCTACCGTGATGCTTTGTGTTTGACTCGCGCCTATGACCAAYGCTTGGCATTCTAGTAATGGTGCTTGTCAGTAACGAGTGGGAATTAAGACAGCGAAGGAAACGGGACATACCAAACGTCACTTGATCAAGAGAGGGTAATCTGAAAACCGACATGGACGAGAATGGGAAGTTGGAGAGTGCCGGGGGCTATTAGCACAAAAACTATGAGAAAAACGAGGCGCAGATGTCAATGGATGCAGGCATGTACTCACGGCGGGATCGAATTGAACTCCCCAACGCGTGCTCTGATTATCGCGCACRAATCCCATTTGTTGACCTTTGTGAAGGTCAAGACTGTCTTCGTACTGGGCTGGGAACGTGAATAATTCGTTCCCGCCGTTCCTGAACATTTGCATGTCTTGAGTGAAGGMTATTTTGTCTGTAACAAYGGCATTGGTAAGAGAGGTAGCGTCACGATAATTCTGGGTCTGCTTACAGTTTGTAGAGTCACCACTGACARCRCCGCTATTCGACGGCGGAAGCTGCTTCAATGCAGTCGTCCCACTGGGGGGAGACTTCATCGTAACCGTATAGGAATACTCCATCCCTGCGGCAGTACCAGTCCCAGTTGCAGCAGCGCCAGAGTGGATAAGAACAATATACACAAAACCTCCCCTTTTTGCGAAGTCGCTTCCGGGTTTAGCGTTGACGACGTAAACATACGCATCAATGTTCCAAGTGAGAGTACAGAGTAGGAGRTTTATTCCRAGGATGGTCGATCGTAACTCTTGGTTGGTCAGGACATTGMAGGTTTGACTGAAGAGYGATGTGAGTGGTGGCTGGTGCTGTGCTCGTGATGGAAGCACTTACTGATGCCAGAAATTAGTCCCCGGCGGCGGAGTGAGTTTGTTGATGTAATCGAGCATTAAAGGACGTTCAATCGGCGTCACAGAAGAGCGGTTCTCCTCCTGGTCGCCTTGATGCTCTTCATCGGCGCCGGGTTTGGAGGTAACGCCCCCATTCAGGTGGAAAGATGAGATGAGTAGTTCCTCAATAGTGGGGTGAGCTGGTTTATCCATTGTTAGTTGAGTGTAGACGGGGTGGATTGTTGAGAGGATTATATACCTACCAGTTATATGGAGGATCTGTGCGTTGAGGATCCGGGTGCAGTCTCAGCGTCATAGTATGAGGTGTCTGGGAGTAAGAAAAGATTTAAATGAAGCTAATCGCTTCAATATGGAGCGAAAGTGGGGAGCAATTTGACACCAGAAGAGCACCAAGGTGTCCAGGTGAAACCGAACACCGAACATGGCCTCAACATGGAGCAAAACAAGCCACGAAAATGAGTCAGGCGCTCGATGTCGTCTCATGAAGGGGAAGTATAGGAGAACTCCTATTGCATGCTTCTCTCCTCCGGTTGTCTTTTGACAGCTCTCAAGGCTGTGAGTTACATCCAAATGCCTTGTATTCGTGCTTTAACGTTAACCGAAGATGTGGTGAGAGTGGCAAACCGCGGGGATTGAGTACTGAATGTTGAAAGGTTGGCATCTGAGTGAGGAGCTTGCGGACCCGAACAAGTGCTCTGAACTTCGACCATTTTGATAGCAGGACACAGAATACACACAGTTCTCAATACCGCTCCACGACCTTGAGTCATCGCATGGCGTAAATTTCATCGAAAGGTATGTAACAACAAAAACGACCTCAAACCACTTTACCAAGTCAAAAGTCTCCGATCCTCTCATGGCTGAGCTTGGAGATGGAAAGAAATCGATGACGCACCCGATGATCAGCGTGCACCAAGCATACTGGTCACGGATAGCTCCCCCAGTTCCCTCAACAAACTCACTTCTCCCACAGGAACAACCAAGAACTCCGTTGGACGCTCATGGGTTATGACATTCTCTTACACCCTCACTTCGAACATCGACGCGTATATCTACGCCATCAATGTCCAGCCGAGCGCCAGGTTCTCTGAAGACGAAGCCGTTATCCTTGTTCACTTGGGTTCAGCGGCAACTGGTATAGCTACGAGTCGAAGCATCACAGTCAATTGTCGCTTCTGAGAATCGGATATTAGGCTCCCGGGCGTTGGTGATCACAGAGGTAGAATGCTGCGTCGAGTAGGGTCGGATACAATCGAAAGACAAACATATTTTTGGACTCAAGATTGAGTATATCTTTGAACGCAACAACGCCATAGAGGACGCACTACGCAATAATACCGAGTATGAGTAGGCGTGATTAACCTGGGACAATAATTCCATGAGAACCTGGATATGGTGATGAGGGAAAACGAGCAAAGCGTACGTGGCGAACGGCAAAAACAGCCAACCTGCGAAACTGCGGTGGGTATCAGCATAATAAAGGCTTATAAGCTGTGGAAGGAGGACTGAGAGGGATAAAGCGGCATGCAAAGAAAGGGAAAAGAAAGCATATGTCTCAGGTAGTTCAATGCGCACAGGCAGCCGGACATCCAATCGACCCAGGATCGTTTACGGTTTCATCATAGCACGGGGTGGACTTGAGTGAATTAATGGTCGAATTATGAGTTGGTCACATTGTATGGAAGGATGTGTAGATGTCGGTCGGTCGTCAATGTTGCGATCGTGAGTGCTACGTCTTCTAGGAGTATCGCGTCCTTGGCATCGCACAACGGCCATACAAACCCGCCATTTTTCAGGCCTCCTGATCGATGGCCAACGAGTTAAACGAAGAACGGGGAATCCTCGCGTCGCGTAACACGCCTCTCCCTCCGAGGGTTTCCCATCTTCACTATACCATGGTGATAGCTGGTCCGGCCATAGGTCCAGAACGAACGAGTGGGGTTGAACACGCCCGAGAAATCCCCATTGCTCATGGCGTAGGGAGAACATGACAGGGACGATCATAATCATGGCCAGATACAGAGAGAAAGCGGGGTAACGGACGAACGTTCAAGCTAGAATACGAAGGGGGTAAGGTAGGAGTTAGATCGACAGAAGGATGATATATAATTGTACGGCACATACCAAGATGATGGAAAGTACCCAAAGCAAATCCATAGCCAAGCATGCGACATATCATTCTCCTTGGCTTGAGCTCCGTCGCGCTGGTCACAGCCATCCCATTCACAACCGTAAGTCCCCCAGTATACCTTTCCAATGGGATGATTCACGACGCTCCCTGAAAAGAACTACCCCTCCTCCGAATCTGACGCTGGGACAACCACCTGCATAACTTGGTGGTGGGGTGATGAAACCGAAACCGAAACATCATTGACGTCAACCTTGACCAGCGATGCTGGCACGACAACGGACCCAGTACCCACACCAGGGGGAGGAACATCGTGGACAGAGACGTTGACCAGTGACGCGGGGACGACGACGGATTCGGTACCACATGCATCTTGGACGGTGACTGTGACCAGTGGGGCGGGGACGACGACGGATCCAGTGCCGACACCCACAGGGCACTAGCCGTAGCCGGTGCCTAACGAGGAGTAGAGGGGGATCCATATTGTATTGACCTACATCATGAGCGTAAACAAAAAGAAGTTATGATTGGAATAACGTGACCCACCAACCGTCGGATATTGAGTTGTTGTGGCTTCATTACAGGCGAGCTGGCAATGCAGGGTAGAAATCGATGCTGGCTTCGAGTAGCTAAGAGCGTACATCACGGGAGAAAGGTAGGAGTCCTGAAATATGGTAGTAGGGCAACTACAAACATTTGAGACTGTCCATGAATATACGACAAGAATTCGTGTTTGTAGATGAGATGGGTCAAGTTTGGGATGGTCGTGTCTACGCGTCTTGGTAGTCTAGGAAACGACACAGTACGACGTCTGAAGTGTCCCAGAGGAGAGTCCATATCCCATCCTAACACAACGCTGAGCCACACAGAGGGTCCCATGAGCTCGGGTGCTGTTGAACGACGTCATGAATGGCGATCATGCGGACACCATCGACAGATGTGTAGCAGTTGGAATCGATCGACGACGTCTTCCAAGCACCGTTGGGGAGGGCCATCACCCAGGCATCGGCGTCGCCTGACTTCTCCTTTCCAGCGACATCATCAACGGAGAGGTCAATGTAGGCAGGGCAATTTGGTGTGGCCTTCGAGGGATAGCATGCAAGCCGTGCAAAGCCCCGATCGGATTGATGGAGGCCCGGAGTTCATGAAGATTCCATAGCCGCTCAGATGCACACAAGAACGGGCATCCTCGTCGAGCCATTCCCTCTGGGACGAATTCATTGCGGAGGTGGAGATGGTGGCGATTTTTGAGCGATGTTACGGAGCGTAGAACCAAGTTGTCGAGGACAACGATGCCTGTGCTTGCATGTATGGTCAAGAGGACCTATTTTCTTCGACCCTCCTCACTTCCTTCCCTCCTTCCTCGACCAACTAAAACAAGACCGTAGAATCCAACAGCTCCAGTTCCCCGTCCCTCCATCTGAATCATCTTCCTGAGGTCATACGTGACCAGACAGCAATCATCCCAGCCAATACAGCGTAGGAAAACGCCCCGGAGGACGTCGGTATAGAGAAACGGAGGAGGAGGAGACCAAGGCGAGGAGAAAGATGTGAACACGACGGAGGGCAAGGGCGGTGACAGAGCATGGAAGGTGTGGTGCTCGTCGAGAAATTGCTTCTGTCAAAAGATTGAAATCCATCTTCAGCTTCGAGATGGTTGATTGTCCCCGTCCCTACATTGCAAGCGATTCAGCTTTAGGTCATAAGCACTGAATCGTCTCTCTGCTTCGACCCGCGATTGATTGCCCAAAGACGATGGGGACACAGTCCGATACCAACTTGACGGATTGAATCGAAGCTTGGTAGCGGTGTCCACGGTACGCGCGTTCGAAGGAATGGAAGGGCCACGGTCCGTGTCAATGGACTCAAGGGCGCCAGCAACGGTGGGACCCGGTCATTTTTCATCGACGTTGACTCATCCATTCCCCTCTTAGCCCGTGGCTTTATCCCACTCCAGCTAAGCATCTCCACACTGCCCGTGAGCCGCAGAAACCATCCCTCGTGTAAGGCGTGGTGCAAATGTAGCCAGGATGTCGTTCAAGTTGGGAGGGTAGGGTGCTGTCGCAGTGATAGTGATGATGGACCCGATGCACCTCACGAGATGTGGCTAGCGACCGCAGGACACGATGCGGTTCCATGACTCTCCCGATCCATACTATTCCCCGGCGAGGATTTTTGTCCTGGACCTTGAAGCTTGAAGACTTGAAGCTGCGGAAGGAGGCTATGAAAAATGCATAATACTTCGAGTCAGGCCTGAAAGAAAGAGAAGAAGTGAAAGAAAATTGCGTACCATAGGAAGTCCTAAAATCGGCCAGGTAGCACCTGCTAGACTAGACGAACTGGCGAAAAAGCAAGAGCTCGCGAGTTCGAGTGGTCGGAGCGTGTCAGATCTCCGCCTCCAAAAAATCGAGTTCGGGGACGGTTCTAACTCAGGCGAAGTGTCCAGGAGCTGTGAGTTCGATAGTCAGTTAGAATTATCAGGTTTCCGCGAAAACTGGGGGGGGGGGGGATGAACTCACTGGCCAAGGATGTGCACCAGTCCGTGATGAGATTTGAACGAGCTTGGACGTTGCTCGATCGAGTTTGTGTGATTAGCGGGAATTCATCAATCATTGGTCACTTTTGAAGCAAGGCAGTTCGGCCGTATGTTCTGCCAGCTCGCTTGATGGAGAAAAGGGAGGAGACATGGAGGAGGAGGAAGAAACTGAACAACCGAGGAAAAAAAACTCCATGGGCGCTTGCCAGAGCGCTCGCGTTTCAGGATCACTAGAAGGGGCTTAGGGGCGTTATGGAATTCTCCATTTCCTCGTGTTTTGCAGTGCTCGCCCTACGTTAAATCGCTTCCATCATCGCAGAGCTGAGTATAAGCCCATGCGGAGCAGCAAAAAAATTGCTCAAACGTACTCTGCTGAGTCTTTTACAGCGATAGGAAGAACAGAAACTGAGGAAATACGTCTTTTAGCTACCACACAGAGAAATGCGAGCCTCAATGCAAGGCGAATTACCCTGCCACCTAGTTTAATCTTGGGCTACGCAGGATCTAATGAATAAGATCAGTACTCGGGTCAAGCGTGGGGTGAACCGCTCACCTATGGCTTCCAGATCATCTTGGACGCAAAGCCACCACCATCCAAATAACATCCAAGCAGGAATATTTACGGTACGTGGAAGACCAGTTCGGGTATAGCGAATAGTCTCAAATGTCATGGACAAAGATGTCCAGCGCGTGCCTCTGACGTCAATCATCCTGACTGATGGGAGTTCTCCGAACACAGATCCCAAGATGGGCTGATTTATCCCGGAATCGATTTCCTCCATGGTGTGGATTGCAAGGTACTTGAGAGACTGAGAGGGTATTTGCCGTAGATAACCAACGAGCTCTGTTGGCCTCGCCTATATTGACACCCCTTCAGTCAGATAGTTACGTTTAACATCAGCATAACGACATACGGCTAAATCCTTCCTCTTGATGCGAATATATTCAACCTGAGTCAGGAGAGGAAGGACTGAGACGTACATCTTGAGGTCAGAAGAGCTGATGTCGATGGCTTTGAGGTTTGAATAGAACGGATAAACCGGTAAAATTCCGCCAAAGGTCGTGTCGCAGTATAATGAATGGACGAGTGGCGAGGTTGTGTATATACCCTTCCAAAAGTCCAGGGGACCATGATATGTACGGAGGTGCGGAAGACTGAGAGTACATTCGATCGATGGAGATGGAATAATTGACATTATGTTGAGAGCAAGGACGCGGAGGGCTGGTTGGCGTTTCAAGACTTCCAAGACTTCATTTTCAGACTCGGAACTAATGTCCAAGTGTGTCAGGAGCGTCGTCCTGGGTATCACTTCGCCCAATCGAAGTGCTAAGTGGATGATGGAAAGCCGTTGTAAATTGGAAAGATGAGGAAGTAATGTCTGTATCATTTTCATCGTCTGTTCAGCGATTTCTCGTTGTTGACTCCACAATGCAGGGTGCATGAAGAGCATTTTCGTAAATGAAGCGAGATCCTGACCGTTTTGACTCTTCAAAGTGTCGTTTAGAAGAGGTAGTCGATCGGAATGGATGTATATAGACGGGAATGTTAATGGCCTAGGCGTCGGTTCAAGGTCGGGATCCATGATTGATGCGGGCTCGGGGATAATGGTGATGGATTCATAGAGAATCGGAAGCGTCAAGTCGCGAAATTGACGTGATACAAGAAGAAGAGGAATGAGGAACCGTCGGTCATCTGGGCCCAGCGCAGCGACGAATTGCTGCAGGATCTCTGGAGGAAAACTAATCTCTGGGAAATAATTGATTCGAGTTGATAAATGTGCTAAATAGCTGGAACATACTTTTGCTCGTGGGGTGGTTCATGGTAAAAGCGTTCTAAGGGCGATGAGATGTGATTAGATCTGGCGCGAGCGATAACATAATCACTCCACGGACCGTAGGTGACTCTTGCACTTCACGAGGATACCTTCTTGAGACAGGCAAGAAGACATACGTGACTAAGATATATGCAGAGGGAGAAGGTATATACCTGGTAGCAAATGGCGTAGAATCGCTCGTCTGTTGACTACGGGTAGATTGCGGGTAGATTTAGATTTTCACCTGAGTGTGGAAAGGAGCTCCCCTAAGTCCCATCTATCCCTCAGGAGGCTGGGCGCTTTTGTCGGAGCGCCCTTTCACCGACCACCACAAACGGACCCCACAACAACTCTCTTGTCGCCAGACCTGTTCTCCCAATAAGCGGACCGCGCTATGGCCCCATGACTTCTGCAGCACATGTGCCATGGAAGTCCTAACACTCGACGACCGCTTCTTCTGAGCATCATCGTGATCTCATTCCGTCACCAGAGTTTGACCAGAGTTCTCGTGTGAGCTTCGGGTCCACTGCTGTATAAATACCGCCTTCAATTTGATGAAGTGGGACACCGACAGAGAAAGAATGCGCCTTTCTTCGTCGCTCCTCCTCCTCAGCTCCCTCGTTGTATGCGCCGTTTGTCGAGACCTAATATCGCGTCAAGCGACGACGGACCAGAGTAGCAAGTACATCCTCCCAGTTGGATCTCGTAAGTTTTTTTTTATTATGCTCAGCCAATACTACCTCGTTGCCTTACTGAAAATAAAATCCTTCCTGATTATAGCTGGCTTTTACAATGGGCACTCGAACGCGTCGGTGACCATTGACCAACATTCCTTACTACTCGATGGGAAGGTGCGCTTCCTTCGGCCTTCTTTTCTGTTCTTCGCCCTTTTCTCATCGCTTGTACTATGACTTCGATGAATAGCGTGCCATGATTTTCTCAGGCGAATTCCACCCATTTCGGATGCCAGCCACGGAACTCTGGAAAGACGTTTTAGAAAAGTACGTCCGAGGAAGTTCAATTGAGCTTCTCTAGCTGTCTCAACACGTTCCCAGTGCTTCTCGCTCACACATTTCTCTGATGCTAGGTTCAAAGCGGCCGGACTCAATGCCGTTTCGGTGTATTGTGCGTTGTGCATCTCTATTGTCATTTCTCATTTTCAGAGAGTTCAAACACATTCCCTCTCCTTCTCTATAGGGCACTGGGGTTTAACAGCACCTCGGAACGACACCCTTCGTTTCACCGCGCACAATGATCTCCGTAAATTCTTTCAAACGGCCCAAGACGTTGGGATCCTAGTCATAATTCGTCCAGGACCGTACGCAAACGCCGAAACCGCAGGAGGTATCTTCTCTCAGCTCTATTTTTCGTGATATGTACTCAATGCTTTCGTCGTTCTGATGTGTAGGCGGGATACCAGGATGGGCTACAAACCTTCCTGATCGAGCCAGGACCAATGGGACGGCGTATAGAGAGGCATGGCGGCCTTAGTAAGTCATTCTCTCGGCTTTTTGTGTAGNTTTTCGTCCGCGGGCTTGACTGGTTACTGATGCATTCTTCTAGCATCTTGGGTGTAGCCCGTGAAACGGCACCGTTTCAGGTGAGCATGTTTGCACAGCGTTCTTCGATCAACCCATCTAATGCGGCTCCACGAAACTCAGTATCCAGATGGCCCAGTAATCGGTACGTTCTTCTACTCGATATTCAACCAGACCACGAACTCACGATTCCTCGTTTATAGCCATTCAAAGTGAAAACGAGTACTCCACCTCCGCTACGGAACACATCCCTGGCCTCGACGAGCACATGCAAGATATAATCGACACACTCCGTGAAGGCGGAATCACAAAGATCCCTACGATACACAACGACAAAAACCCGAGCGGTCAGTATGCGAGGCAGGGGTTAGGAAAGGTCGATCTGTAAGTACGAGTCAATCATCCAAATTTGAGCTGTCTAAATTGCGTTCGCATTCAGGTACGGCTGGGATGGGTGGGTGTCTCTATTTCGGGGTCCCCTCCCTCTTTGCGTTCCTCTTCTCATGACATTCTTCTAGGTACCCCTTAGGATTCGACTGTGATAATCCTTCCCGATGGACAGAGCTTTCCACATCGCATGACACGTCCCACCAAACGCTGAACCCTGCCGAGCCACTCGCGCTATTTGAGTGGCAGGGCGGTGCGTTCTCGTATTGGTCGGGTCCTAGCTATGATATGTGCTATGAGTTGATAAATGAGCAATTCGCTAACGTGCGTGTCGTCCTCTCCTCTCGTGATTCTTGGTGCTCATGAAAGTATCTCATAGGTATATTATAAGAACAATTATGCCGCAGAGGCAAGTATTCAGAACTTGTATATGACATACGGTACGTCCTCTAGAGTAGTTCATCTACCCGATGCGAAGGCTGAACTGGGTCTTATAGGCGGTACCAACTGGGGAAATCTCCACACGCATACAATTTACTCAAGTTATGAGTACGCGGTTGGATATTCCTGTTCATGGCTTACCTTTCTGACTGCTATCCGTTCTCTCTAGTTACGGCGCTGTAAGTCGAACTATCGTCTCATTTCACCGGCTTATCTCATGAAATATCGCAGGCGATCCGTGAAGACCGCACGCTCTCCCCCAAGATCTCGGAGCTCAAGTTTCAGTCACTGTTCCTCCACGCCTCGCCTGACTACCTCCTCGTCGGTCGCATAGGGAATGGTACAGTTGGACTGGGGACCGCTTACAGTGTTTCACCAGATATCTTTACAACTCATCTTCATGCCCCTCAAAACGACGTGAACTTCTACGTCGTCAGACAGAGGACAAACCAGAAGACGACCGACACCGTCTTTCAGTTAAAGGTCAATACGACACTGGAGGGGGAGATCCTGATCCCGAAGACTGGGAGTTTGGTTCTTGCTGGAAGAGAATCGAAGATTTTGGTCACGAATTATCCGTTCGGGAAGTCGAAGTTGCATTATTCCACGATGGAAGTGATGACTTGGGCTAGCTTCCAAGGCGTATGTAATTTCAGGCGTCTCTAACCCATGCAGTTCAAGTCTAATACCTTCGGTTTACTAGGATGCACCGTCAGAAAAGGTCGATACTATCCTGCTCTACGCTTTGGAAGGTCAACCTATCGAAGTTGCGGTGGTCGCTTCAAAGAGGACAGCTAGACCTCGTATTGTTGGATCGACCTCCGTCTCCGCGTCGCAAGCCAAGGGTATCGTCACTATATCTGGCCGCGCTTCTGGAGTCTCCGTCGTGTCATTCGACAACAAGAGGATTATCATCGCGGATAAAAAGGAAGCCTCAGCGTTTTGGGCTCCCATCCTCACGGCGAGGGGTGGTGAACAGGTTCCATATACGCCTACGCCTGATCTACCCTCTGTCCTTGTGCGTGGACCGTACCTCGTTCGTTCAGCGTCTCTGGAAGGACATCGTCTTTTCCTTACTGGCGACCTCAACTCCACCACCACTATCGAAGTCTTCGGTTCGTCCGACATCAAAGGCGTCAATTGGAACGGGAAACCTGTCACTGCCCGTCTTTCGGAACTGGGCAGTTTAAGAGGAACGGTTCAAATACCACGAAGTATGCATGATATTCGTATCCCGAAGTTGGAGGAATTGGAGTGGCGGTGTGCGGACTCGTTGCCTGAAATCAAGGAGGGATTTGATGACACCGATGAAAGAGTCTGGGTCGTGGCGAACAAGACGAGCACGAAAAGACCTCAGCAACCGACTGCCGGGAAGGTGAGTTTTCGTTTTGTTCCTCATTGGACCGCATTCTCACTAGTTAGTAGTTTGTTTTATACGCTGGAGAGTAGGCCTCGCCTCTTTTTTGAAAGTTGATGGGTTAGATTGACGGAAACTTGCAGATATGGCTTCCATTCGGGTGATTGGGTCTGGAGAGGACATTTCAGCGGTAACGCTACTGGTGTTGAGCTGTCTATCCAAGGGTGTGTAGCCTTCTGTTACTCACCGCGTTCGAGCACTCACCCTGATAANTTTTTTTCGGCCAATAGAGGTTTCTCCTTTGGTTATTCAGCCTTCTTGAATTCCCACTTCCTTGGGTCAGGACAAGGAACGTCGCATAGCCAAGACGGCACGGACATCCTTTCTCCTACATTCAATTTCACCCAGGAAATGCTGCTGGATGGTGAAAATGGTACGGTGATCGTTTTCACAACTGACTTTCTGGTTTCGTGTCGAAAGCTCAATGAAGATCCCTGTGGTCTCTTGTAGTTCTGACAATCATCCATGATTCGACGGGTATGAACCAAGATTGTACGTCTCTGGCCCTTTCTCTCTTGTTAGGGAAAGTCACAACCCTCCCCCTTAGATGACATCGACGACGAACATAAAACCCCTCGTGGTATTCGCGGGTACCGGCTCTTAGGCGCACCTGGTGTCGACTTCGATACATGGAAAGTCGCAGGGAGTATGTTGGTCCATTCGCCTCTCATGATCCTGTTTCCTTACTTGAGAGCTCAGATTTCGGCGGCGAGAATGCCCCAGATGAAGTACGAGGCCCTTACAACGAAGGTGGCTGGTGGTTTGAACGGATAGGTTCGTGTTCTCCCTGTCTCTTTCGGTTTCAAGCTCATCTTGACGTCTTATTGTGACCCCATTCTACTTCAGGTGCCCATCTTCCTGGGTTTGATGCATCTTCTTGGAACGCCTCATGTTCTCCATACCAGGGCCGAACGACTCCTGGGGTAACAGTGTATAGAACCGCTTTTAAACTTAACATACCGCATAACGTCGATATACCGTTGTCCTTTCACCTCGAGCTAGACCAAGCACGACCGCATCGTGCCCTTATATTTGTCAACGGGTGGCAATTCGGGAGGTTGGTGCTATCCAATCTTCGTCCCTGCGCTACTCTGAAGCATCTGCTCCACCCTTAGGTTCATCTCCACGCATGGCCCGCAAACCAGCTTCCCTGTTCCGGAGGGTATTTTCAACCATCGCGGCGAGAACGAGGTTCTTATCTCTCTGTGGGCTTTGAGTACGTTGAAAAGCATTTTGTCCCCCTTCTTTCATGTCACTGACTGTGGCTGCTTCTCAGACGAAGGTGGTGCGCACTTGAAGAAACTGTCCTTATCTAAACGTGCGGTTTTGGAGAGCAGTAAGAGTGCTAAAGTCGACATCGAACCGGCGCCAGGATGGTCTGAGCTTCGAGGTATTTAGTGGTTTAGTGAGTCAAGGATGCAGCTAAACGCTCAATAAATATGCCTGTTTGTTGTGCAGGAATTTACACGTACGACTTGAAACTCACACAGCCACTTCAAGATACGATGAAGCCGCTCAAAGCTGCAGAAATAAGTAGTTCGAAAGCATGAGGCCGCTGTCGATTCAGTTCAATTCTTTGATACACCTACGTTTCTGCGTTTCTGCTTGGTTTTTGCGTTTCAACATCTCTTCTCTCTCCGGTGGCATTACTTAGACAGGGGCCCCTCAGTCGGTCAAAGCGAACCCGCTTTATCAACCGCGCCAATCGTTAGGCGCATCAGATCCATCTCTCGACGCTTTTCCTCTAACATGAGTCAGACCAGGAGTACAGGTATTATTTGACTTCGCTCGGTTGTGATGACCTCGTCATAACCGCTCTTCCAGACGTGCATTTTCCTCCCGAAATCCTCAGCCAATTCATCACTGAACTGGGCTCAGGTGACCGAAGATTGCTCCTTCCTCTCCTACTTGCCTCGCGACAGCTGCATAATATGACGCTTCCGCTTCTCTATGAATCCTTCACCGTTACGCCTGAGCACGGTTTTACATATCCAGTTCCAGCTGAAGCCCGCGAATTGTAAGGTAGGCGTCATACATATTCGACCAACATCACGTGCTTGAGTGTGACAGTCCAAAATAAAGATAGAAATCGTCTCTGGAACAGCTTGCACACCGCCAATAGCCAATCGCTTCCCCAAATCTCTAGAAAACTACCTTCTGTACCCGAAAAGCATGTTTGGGAACAAGGAACACGTTTGAAAAGTGACTAGTACCAAAAGCGTTGACTTCAGGAGCTCCATCATCTCGTGATTCGTCACTGGTTCGTCACGCCCCCCTGTGTCGAGTGCACACAATTACTCCTCGTTGTGGTCAGCCTTGTGTCCACTAATTTTTAGCTAAGGGTCAACTTTGCAAGAATTCATGGCATTGTGGGGCAGCGATAGTCTCCACTCTGCGTCCATCCGCCGATATTGATGTTCTAAGTTAAAATTCCCATTTCGAGCGGTTGCCGTGTGACAGCACGTGATGTTGGTCGAATATGTATGACGCCTACCTTACCTTGCTTGGTCTTTGTAATTACTTGATCGGGCGAGCCCTATGCATGCCACTATCGGCCGATAAGTACTATGTGACAAGTGTGACAGACAATGAACCTGGTCACCAACCACGGCTTTCTCAACTCTGGTCAATGAATCAACGTTCAACGTTCAACCTACGCATATCCGTCCCTTGCGACTTTACACTGATATCTGTGGTCCAGTCAGCGGAAGGAAAAACACCATTCGGAAGCTATTAATTGTAAAGCCAACCGCCAGTATGCTCACCATGAGAAAACTCTCAACAAGGATGATGTATTCTTCCTGTGGCAGTTGTGCCACAGTATCAATGCTGTTCTATCTGGCGGTGCACCACCCTCTGATTCCATGATTGATAGACATATTGGCAGTGCAGGTGAGTCTTCCCATGGCACCAAATTGTCGCGTCATCTCAATTTCTCAAAAGGCTAAAGCTAATTAGGGAACCGATGAGGTTTGTCGTGCAATGCCTAGTATGTGCAAACTCAACGCGCCAACGTCTAACATCTAACGTCTAATTCTTGCTCCCAATAATCAATGCCTGCAACTTAAGGGATCTTTGGTGTCATCTGCGGAACGGCACCCCCCCCTTGAGGTTTCCTGCTTAAGGTTAAGTTATACGCCCACGAAGTCATCGACTGCGGTTTGACACCCAGTACTGCATTAGTAATGTCGCAGACTTCTCCCTAGCGCTGAGAACATCCCTACCAGTTGGACGCAATATGTCCTTATCTCGTCGCCTAGAATTGATATAAGCGCACTGCCTATCCGATGACCTCCTTAGAGAAGGCCCCGTGTACCTGATGATACGGCATGCCTAGGCGCTGGATTTTTGGCAAAGTTATAAATGTCGACTCAGGTTGCTCTCAATCTGCCTACTCCCAGATTACTATGTCACTCGAACCCGACGGCGGCCTCTCCTCCAATGATGCACAGGAAACCACCCAACACATATCGACTCCTGGAATGTCTCCTGTGCCTCATTTCGTTAACCATGGGACCGCCAATATTCACCAATATAATGATATACAAAAGAACCAGAATAACATATACCACTATCACCACAATGAGGGCACGCAGGATGCACCACGCGGCTCAGGCCACACATTTACCAATGTTATGGGTGATCAAAAGAACGTCCACGTCAAGCAAGATGATAGTGAGGGCCATCTCTTGTTCGTGAGCTATGCGCAATTTGAACTGACTGTGCTGGATTTGTTAGGGTCAGCAGCAGAAATCTTAAAGCCCTCCGCTGTGAAGGAGGCCGCTTGGAACTGGATTCAGAGACTTCCTGTGGACAAATGCTTCAAAGACACTCGATCTCAGCTTCTTAGCGAAATCATTCACTGGGCCACGGGCAAGGACTCTGGGATACAGAAAAAGAAGGTGTACTGGCTAACTGGTGCCTTTGGCATTGGGAAATCTTGCATCGCTCAAACCCTGGCTCATGAGTGTAAAGAGATGGAGCCTGACGGCCGATTAGGCGCCTCCTTTTTCTTCTCTGCAGACGATAGCAGGCAAAACGATGCTCGGAAGTTGATCACGACGATTGCTTACCAGCTGTGTTGCGCTACAAAGTATCAGGACAGGCGAGTCAAGAAAGTACTCAAAGCTGATGCAAGCCTACCAGACAAAGTGTGAGTCCGCGCGTTTAGAGGCCGATCGGCCGCCGATGATCTCATCTTATCATTTCTGTAGCTCTTCCACGCAATTCCAGAAGCTTGTTCAGGGCCCCCTTGATGCTGGTTTTCAAAGGCGTGTGGTTGTCATCGATGACTTTGATGAAGGCGGTCATGATGACACCCTCCGAATGGTTTTAGACGCCATCCTTCAGAACGATACGCCCCTTCGTTTTATTATAACCAGTCAACTAACGCCAATCATCCGAGAGTTTTTGGATCAATACTCGAATCACATTCACGCAACGGACCTCAATATACAGCATGAAGCCAGTGAGGACATTCGGCACTTTCTTCACGCGCACTTCGGTGAACAGGTTACGGATGCGGAAATCGATCAGCTCGTTACGCTCTCTGGAGGCCTCTTTCTGTTTGCCGCGGTCGTTGTCAAGCACATTAAGGACGCCAGGACACGCAGACCCAAGCAGCGTCTCATGGACGTCCTGACCATCGATATCAATGCAATGCCCGCAGTCCGTGACCGCCTCGACGAGCTTTATCGACGAATCCTATCACAGATACCCCAAGACGCATATGAAGTGACACATCAGCTCATGGCCACCATCTGCTTAACTTCAGGCTCTTTCTCGTTCACTTTACCTAGCCTGGACTTCCTTCATGGCCTCGAGAGTGGAGACGCGTGGGACCATCTCCAATATCTCCATGCATTCCTCTATGTTCCAGGAGAGAACGAGGATCGCTCTTACGTTCGCTTGATGCACAGATTCTTCCGCGAATTTATCCTGGATTCTGCGAGATCCGGGAAGTTCGTTATCGACCCCAAGGCTCACCAGGGGTACCTCGCAACTCGATGCCTGGTGACCCTCACGCAAGGGCTACATCGAAATTTGCGCGACCTTCCAGAGACACTAGAAGAGTCCCGCAAGAATCGGCAAACGCTGGAAACACTCTTGCCTCAAGATCAGATCAGCACCACCGTTCGGGGTGCCATTATTCCTCGGATTATCCTTAATGGCGCGCTCGAGTATGCGTGCCGCTTTTGGTGCCAGAACTTTCTTTCTGGGAACGAACATCCTTCCTCTGAAGCGCTTGCCTTCCTGCGCCGCTTCTGTATGAGATCTATCTTACATTGGGTCGAGGCTATGAGTCTATTGTCGTGTATGGAAGATGCTCTACAAATTATGCGGGCGTCACTTCCAGTCGTCGAGGTAAGTGTGTTCCTTTGATTATTGCTTTACCTTACTCACAACTCCCTCATA
Organism: Pleurotus djamor; assembly: GCA_029747585.1. Classification (NCBI taxonomy): domain Eukaryota; kingdom Fungi; phylum Basidiomycota; class Agaricomycetes; order Agaricales; family Pleurotaceae; genus Pleurotus; species Pleurotus djamor. Next base: position 12,936 of record JAPEVF010000296.1, on the reverse strand, counting down.
GCTCCTTGACGATACTTCTGTCATCAAACGAATCAATACGGTAGCCAAAGTGACCCAGGAATGTCACAATCGGATATTTGCTTGGCCTTTGAATGTTTATGATCTTGGCCTCATAGAGTGCATTCATGACCCTTCTGACACAAACGAAATATCTACGAAGCCGCTCACTCGTCAACCTGCGTCACCTAGCACATTGATTCCTACTGCTTCCAAGCCCTCACGTCCGCGTGATACCCAAGCAGGCCAACCTATTACCCAGCCTCTTGATACTTCTAAGCCCCCCAACAGACTTCAATCACCACCACGTTCACCCGCACCTGACGGAAATACAGAAGATAGTAAAAAGCCAAATCCAGGGAAAAGCTCACTGCAACCATCGGATGATCTAACTCCTCCCTCTGCGGATTCTCCTGGAAACACAGCACCACCTTCACCACGCGTGCAGGATCTTGACGTTGACGGTGTATCAGGAATTCCTACGGACGATGTATCTCCGATACCTCCAGACTCAGAGAGTAGTTCCTCGTCACCACGGAGAGGGACATCTCCTAGGCCACAGGGCGCAATTCAACCCCATTCATCGCCAAATCCACGATACAAACCTGTGCGCCCAACTCCAAACACGGAAGGCAACCCTTCTCCCTCTGCAACTCCTCCGCTTAGTACTTCGACCGAGCCCGATCCTGATGCTACAACATCAAGCAGTGGTAGCACCTCTGGCGACGAAGACATCGACAACGTCACGGACTCACCTTTGGCTTCCCCTGTAAGCCCTTCGCTGTCACGACAAAGGGACGGTCAACCATCAGTACCTCCACACTCGAAGGAAGGCTCAAATGCGCCTCCTCAACCAAACCCACAGGGAGACGGTCCTTCTCCTCCGACTTTCCCGCCTAATCCATTGGCGCAACCCAAAAAATCTCGGCAAGGTCTTGATGGTAGAATTCCGCGCAATGACAGCGATTCCTCCTCCGACATTGACTCCGCCACAAACTCGCCTTCGACTTCCCCTGTCCCCTTACCAACTTCTCCTACTGTAACCCCTTTACAATCACAACAAACGGACGGACGGCCTTCAGTAGCTCCGCACTCAGATGAGAGCTCAAATGCACCTCCTCATCAACCCAAGCCAGCGAACTCAAAACCAAATTCAGAGGGGGAGCGTTCTTCTCCTCTGACTCTTCCGCCTGGACCTGCCAGTGATGCACCTCGACAGAATTCCGGTTCTCCACGTGGCGTTCCAACACCGTACGGGGGTAGCGCGTCTGACGACGACGACATTGGTGCCATCACAGACTCGCCTTTGGCTTCCCCCGGAAACCCTTCACCGTTGCGACCAAAGGACGGCCAACCATATGCAACTCAACACACGAAGGAACGCTCACAGAAAGGCTCACAGAAAGGCTCGAATGTACCTCCTCCTCGACCTCATTCGGTGCATCAAAAGCCAGGTCCGCAAAAGGACGATGTATCTCCAACTCTTCCACCTAGTCCTTCGGTGCAACCCGAAGCATCTCGACGAGGCCCTGTTTCTCCACTTCGTCCTCCAGCTCCCAGCGATGGTAGTGCCTCTGACGACGACGTTGGCACTGTCACGGACTCGCCTTTGGCGTCCCCCGTAACTCCTCCGCCGTCACGACAAAAGGACGGCCAGCCCGTAGTAACTCCATACTCAGAGGGTAGCTCAAACACACACCCAGTACACCCACATCCAAACTCAGAGGAGGACCGTCCTTCTCCTCCGACTTTTCCCCCTAGTCCTTTGAAGCAACAAAAACCATCTTCTCGCGGTTACAAACCTACAACCCCAAGTGGTAGTCCCACCACCGACAACGACAAGTCCACTCGTCCACCCCTGTCATCCTCAACCCCCCCTCAGCACTCTCCTATATCCCCTTCAAAGTCAGCAGGATCCTTCTTCATCGCGAGAAGATCAATTTCCTGACGATGATACACCCCAACCGTCAGAGTCAAAGAAGGCAGATCCCGCTTCTGTGCCACAGAGCTTGCCGTTTGATCCTCCCATAGACCACCCAGCATCTCCACAATCATCTTTCCCGCTTCGTGGAACCCGAGGCTCTCCAAAGGATACCTATCCTGTCGACGGTCCGAGGATTACTTCACCCATCTCGCAAACCGAGAAGAACTTGGATGCAGGCTCAATAGACGATCAGGGAACTCCAAGATCAGGTGTGCCTCCCCGTGATCCTCCTCAGAACATACCTCTCCATGGGGGKGCTCCTGAAGTAAAGCCTTCGAAGCGTCGTCCCTCGCATAAGGAGGGAACATCACCCACCAAAAAGAACTCGATCTCGCCGTCAAAAACGACACCCCCTTTCCCAGCGTCGACTGCGCCGACAAGACCGTCAGTTGATTATCCCGTGAACCCATCGGCGCCTCCACAGTCTTCGCCATCACGTGGTAGTCACCAAGGAACTGCTGAACCAGCTATCAACCCTCAGACGATCCCGCCGAGATCAACTCCATCAACACCAGACTCTCCTTCCAACGAACATTCAATTCTAAAGCCGGATGTTACCTCCTCTCGTCCTCCGGATCCATCTTCTCGCCCCAAGAGCTCGCCTGAACCGCTCACAGATTCTGACGAGCGTCGACCTTCTCACTCCAAGAGAATACCTCGAGAGCGGGTCAACAAGGATTTGAGAGGTTCCCCCGTCACAGCTCCAGTTTTGTCGCCCATATCCTCTGAAGCTCCTGCACCACCCCGGAAAGATACGCGTCCCCGTGATGCTCCTCAAGTAACCTCCACAAATCTTGATCAAACCCCAGATATCAGTCCAAGTGCAGGTGCGGCCCATTCCATTTCAATACAAAGTTTTCAGATTAACCCTTGTCTAGGGAGCTCATCGTCACTCCCTTGGACCTCGAAGCACAGGAAACCAAAGTCCCCTGCAAACGACCACTCGAATCAAACATCACAGGGAGAACCCTCTACACATTTGCATCCTGCTCCTTCCCGACGTGTGTCGGAACACCCTTCCAGTCAACCTGCAAACATGTTGGCGCCATCTCCAACCACACTATCCGCTGGCCAGAGCAGCCCAAAATCACCATTCATCGCATTATCAAAGTCCATCTCATCTCCTCCCCTCGCGTATTCAGATTCCTCACACACTGTAGATGGAAAATCTACCCCAACTTCAACCCGTGATCCAGTGGCGACAGCACTTCCCATTACTTCCGTGAATACCCCTACTTCAAGTAGGCCTGCCAGAAGCACCACCGCTCCTCCGACGACATCGACTCAATTAAATCTTCCGACACCATCCCACAGGCACAACTCCGGAACTTCCTACGGGATAAACTCTAGTTCGATCCTCACCTCTTCCGATTCAATCACCCAGCAGTCGACCATTTCGCACAAGCCTTCAAATGCGTCCACCCCAGAGCGTTCCTTTGCTCGCCCTTCTCTCGATCACTCACTCAGTGGAGTCGACAAGACTCTGGTGTCGAGAGATGGACGCCAACTGTCTGTCCTGCTCCAAGAGTCACCTCCTAGTAATACAGAGGCGATAGTTCATGCCGTCACCGAAACTGAATATCATGATTCTGTGCATGTGTTGCTTGGAAGCGAAGCAATTCGAGGCTTGAAGACGATTGAGTCCACTGTCTTCCCTGATTCGGAGGACGATCACAATCTGAACATGCTGCCCTCAAATACCGAGTCTACACTTCGTCAAACTAGTAGGCCACTTCTCCGCTCTGACCAAGTACCGTCTTCTGCCGACCATGTGGGTCTCCTATCAGGCTGGGTGGACACTTCTTCTGTGGCAACCCATTTGACCCATCTCGTGGCTCCAACGCATCCTCATTCAGTCAGTATCCAGCTTGCTCCAGAGTCTCAAGAAGGTGAACTTGCTAATGCGAGCCAGAAAACTTCACATGACCCTTCTCGATATGCGGCGGACCACGCACCCTTTGGGGGTCTCACCAATGAGGTATTCCCGGAAGGTCCCTTGCCCCTTCATCAGACAATGCCTGAGTATGGTGAAGAGGTTTCGGAGTTCTTTCCCTCGCCTTCTGATCAAGTAACAGCCGAACTTGTACGGCCTTCAATTCTCAGCTACAGGAGAACAGGAGAATCGCTGTCCATAGAACCCAGACAAATTTCTCAATCGACATTTGGACCAGGGGCTTCGGCGGTACTTTCTCCGACGACTATCGAAATTGCTTTCTCATCCCCACCTCGCCGTCTTACACAACCTCAAGCATATCGTCAACCATCGATACGGACCTTTTTTGGTGTTCCGAGTATCTCCTTCCCTCTCGAATGGTCAAAACTGGACAACAGTGGTACACACTACATCGGTAGCTGTTCTAGGTGCCCCCGCCCTGTCGGTGACATTGTCATATGCCAGGTATCTGAGGACGACGACGATGACGAGGATGTAGAACCTGCAATCGTGGTGAGTGATTCTCAAAGTACTTGTGTTGATGATTTACATTCCTCATACTTCTCAGTGCGAAGCGTGTCTAGCCGAGAACACTCCAACGCCATCACAAACATTCAAGATGTTCCTTTGGGCTAATCGACGCCAAGTTAGTCAGGATGACTACATACCAGAATTGCGTGCAATCAAGCCCGTTTGTGATCACTGCAAGGACCATATAAAGCAACGCGGCTCTTGGTTCCACTGCATCAGTCAACGCCAGAATCTTAATGATCTTGTATGTATCCTTTGCCCTTTGTTTTCTTCAAGCTAATTCAGGGGAACCGTACAGTGCCCCCCGTGCTTTGGATCGGAGCAGTCTTCAACACAAGATGAATTCATTCACTGTGTTGTTCCCGTTTTGAAAATCCTTGCACAGGATAATACCTCGCGCCTTCCATCTCGACCCTCGGCCATTCAACGCGAATCGTCCACTACTTCATACACAACATCCGCCCCACCTTCGTCACTCCCCGAAACTCCCTTTGATATTCCCTTCTCTGATGTAATCGGTGTCCGTTCCCCTGGATCGGGCTTGTATTCTCCCAGAGACTCACTGGCTCCGGCGGAAGGAATATTGGCCAACATTCAGGAGGAAGTTTCTTCACTTCCCGTAAAGCACTTGGACCAAGAGTTCTCTACCACTCCCCAGCGCTCTGCATCTAACCACACATCTGGTGATAATGTGACGACGAGAAGGGCTAATCTTCCCCGCTTGGATACATAGATCATGGTATGTTATCTTTGACATCCTTGCAATTGTTCTCCGATGTTCATCAGTCGCCCTCGAATGCCCCGTCTCATAGTTGTCGTTGTCACTATTCTCCTGATCCCCTGTGTCCCCTCAACTGTCCCCCCAATACCCCTTCGTCCACTACCAGGACTCCTCTCCCGAAAACTTGAAGAGCCACAAGAGAGAGTCTGTAATGCGCCTGAATACCTCACCCACGCCTCCAAAGTCAAGGCCGTCTGCAAGACTCAAATTCATATGTCGATTTCGCTTTTGTCCAACATGCGGTATTACTACCGTTGTTCAATGTCCAATTCGTAGGGCCATAGTTTGTACAGTATCTCTTCCCTGTTAGCACCGTTTGTTTTTCTCAGAGATCAGATAATAAACCCTATCATCGTCTTTGTACTAGATTTTGTGCGTTTTCGTATAATCAGGGGCTCGAAACTCTCCGACATGCCACCACCACCTCCGCCTTCACCCCCACTGCCTCAGCCCCTCCCTGACACCTTCAAGCCTAGAACTACCAATATTTCTGACTACTGCCCTCTGGCGTATCAAAAGGTTCTCAATGTAGAAAAGCAGATGAACACTGTCAATGCGCCGGACAACGAAGTCGCCCCTCTTCGCGTGCTTGGCTACCTTCTCCAAGAAGACCTCCTCGACACTGGCATTGATCACTTAGCAAGATCAATCATGAATGCCAAAGACGATCAACTCGTCCAACTCGGCATATTCTACGCGAAGCATTTCATCGGCATATGTTCGTACATTCTCCAATATCTACTCAGCCCCTTGGTTTGCCTACCTTCCGCAGTTTACCGCTTCAAGGGTGTCACCCCTGCACCCTCTCTTTGCCCATCTCGAGATTATGGCGACCGAACTTCCCACTTGCGGATGATTCTCCAAAGGCCACCCAGCGAGCGTTCGCACCGCAATGCTAGAACATTGGTCCGAATAACCTTCCTGCGTTGTCAATCTTCATTCACAGTTCCTGTTAGGCTTTCCACCGCGATGGTCGACGAGACTTCCTCTCGCAAGTTTACGACGTGTCTGATCTTTCCATGGAGGCGGCTAATTTTCATACTGAGACCCGACTCACTCGCAATATCATCGAAGTCGCTCATATCATCCCCGAGCACGTAACCGAGATCGGTGTGAATGACACCGCGCCCGAAATCGCGGCACTATACACTTCTTCGAGTGGAGATGTTGATACCAGCGTGAGCTTTGATTCGCGCTTCAATAGGTGCTTCACATCCTTATCTTTCCCTTAGGCCAAGAAGGGGTTGTACATGCAGAGTATGCTCCATGCGTTTGGAGGGATCGACGTATCAGAAAAGGCTGTGGGGGACCTCATTCACGATCCCTCGAATATTTTGGTACTTGGTGACCTTGGCCACATCTTATTCGACACGTACCATATGTGGTTTGAGCCAACGGTAACTGGTTCTGCTCATACGATTACCCGACGTTTCTAATGCTGTCGTAGGATCAGAATGACCCTGACGGACACCCTCTTTGGACAGTCTGCTACCATAAGGAATACCTTCGAGCTCGAAGTCCAGACGGCCTCGTCTTTCTTACCAGGTTGCCTCCAGCCAAAACAGTGACGATTGATGACTCGACCTTCAACATACCCGGCCCCAACGCACAGTATCTTCGAATACATGCGGCCTGCTGCCGGGTGGTTTGGTTATCAGGACTAGTCGACATCCTCCCTTCATTATTTCCGTCCCCAGGACCGACCCCTCCACCTGAGAACGACTTCGCCCAATCCGACGATTTCCTATACATCGTTTCGTCCCGCTTGGAGAATGGTACCGTGGTTGAAAAGGTTCTGAACAAAGACTTCGTCGAGACGACTTTCGAAGATTTTGTTCTGAATTGCATTGAAGATCCAAATTCAGGTTTCAACCGCCGTTTGAATCGTGACGTACCCACAGTTGATACTTAGAATGCTACTTACCGACATCTTACAACGTCGAAATAATTGCGAGCTGAGACTCCTACAGCATGCAGTTCATTCTTACGCGGAATTCTTCAAATGGGAGGCGCCATCCTTGCCGGTTACTCATGGTTCCACGGTCTTCTAGGACCGCTATTGGGTCACCGACTCACATTGCGCATTGAATCGATGCATCGTTCTGGTCGTAGCCCCAGCCGGAGGAGTTTACGTACAATATTATCCAAGTGTTTTGGGTCGCTTCTCAGTTTGATGATGACAGGGAGCACGCTTGGAGAATCTGAGTCTAGTCGGATGGTCCTCCAAAGGATGGTGAACAAGACAAGGATTTCAATTTCAGGCAGAGCATAGCTCACCTCCTAGGTCGTCATCGCATTCTCACAAGCTCTTCTCGCAACCGAGTCAAGCGAAGGAAGGCGTCTTGCCCCCCCCTTTACCCCTGTATGAACGGATAAGCCTCGGTTAAACCAACCCCTGCATTCTTCGCCTCTTCTCGCCAACCTCTTTTTTCCTTCTCCTCATGTAGTTATACCCGAACTCAATGACTATTTTCACCCAGGCTCGCTTCGACTGACTCAGCTCTCGGACCTAATGCACAGATAAGAGGTTCACACCAACTTGGGGGGATTCCCATCTCTTCACCAAAATGTCACCAACGAACTCAGTGACAAGCGTACTGGTCGAGGACCGCATCAAACTACCATCAAAATCTGGCGTTTTCGTCGCAGAGGAAGAAAGCGCTCTGGACCTGGAAACGTCACCGAGTTTCTCGTACCCACCAAAAGCATCTACGAATCCCTCAAGTCGGATATGGATGCAAAAAGATCTTCACGATCACGAAGGCGGGGTAACATCAGCTGGGGTTCCCCACATGTCAGGCCATGCGCAAACCCGACGTTTCTCCAGTAGATCAGTGAGACCTGCTAATCTACTGGGATCAGGAAAAACAGAAGGGACTCCACCGCTCGAGCGTGGTGGACGTCTTGAACGTGGGACTCGGATCGTTGATTCAGATGGTGCATCGATAATCATACCGTCCTTGCGATACACTGGCTCTACTCGACCTCCCTCAAACCACTCGTCGGCGATAACGGCTACATATAAACGAAGGGCTTTGATCCACTTCGTTGCCCTTTGTTGGTGCTTGTTCATAGAAGGATGGAATGATGGCACTACTGGTAAGTGGACCTCTTCAGCTTTGTCTCGTGTTGGTTGACTCAATGTCTATTTGCAGGCCCCCTCCTACCTGTCATCCAGAGGGACTTCCAGGTCAGTCTTCCGTCGTGACAACTCTGTGACGGTTTTCTGATTACCATCTTCGCGAGCCTAGGTTGGCTTTGCCGTCGTTTCAATGTTGTTTGTATCAAATTGCATTGTGAGTGCTCGTTGCTTTCATCTTCTGATACTTCNATTAATAGTTTAATGTGATACGATCTGATCGAATAGGGTTTCATAACGGGAGCCATCTCGAATGTATGGCTCAATGACAGATTCGGGTTCGGAAAGGTAAGATCAACTCTGTGAGCCTCCGAAAAGATCGCTCAGTTTCGGCTGCGTTTTACAGGTCATTGTCCTAGGTAATAGTATCTGCATCAAAGCTACCGACTCTGAGCGTTCTGACACTGAACTAGGTGCTGTTTGCCAACTATGCACCTACGTGATTCAAGCTCCTCGGCCGCCGTTTCCTCTCATGGTGCTCGCCAACGGCCTTGCTGGCTTCGGCCTTTCCCTTCAGGTTTGTTTTCGTCGAGGAGTTCTAACGTTTCCCTGACTTACGTCGCTTCATAGAATTCTCAAGCCAACGGCTTTGTCGGGGTGTTGAAAGGCAACGTACCGCTTAAGCTCGGCCTCCTCCATGCGTCATATGGTAGGTCTATACCCATATGCACTCTTTGATCCGAGGTTTTTCGATGAGCGTTCTTCCTGCGCCTCCCTATTACGCCTTGCTATCGTGATCGTGATCGTTGTTGTGTCGACATTTCTGATGATTGGTATGCACGTCCAATATAGGTCTCGGCGCGTTCGCCTCTCCCCTTGTGTCGACGCAATTTTCGGAGCTCCCTCATTGGTCATATCATTACATCATCTCAGCTGTTATGGCCCTCTCGAACGTCATTACACTCAGCGCGGTGTTCCGGTTCAGAACGCAAGATGGTACGTCTAGTTTGTTATTCTCTTGAGTACCGCGATGTTCATGCCTCCGAACGGCAGAGGTGTTGGCGAGTCAGGGCATTGAACCTGGTGAAGTTACTGTTCAGAGAGAGAATACGTTTAGGCAGATTATTAGATTCAAGAGCGTGCACTTCTTGGCTATATTTGCTTTGATTTACATCGGAGTGGAGGTGACGTTAGGAGGTATGTACTCGTCACTTCGAGGGATTTTTAACTCATCCATTCAACATAGGTTGGATCGTCACTTTCATCATCAACGAACGTGACGGCGGGCCATCCGCTGGTTATATTTCTTCGGGTTTCTTTGGTGGTGAGTCTGCTATGTACGGCCGCCTTTGTCGTAGACCCATTTACCTTCATCGGGGAGCATCAAATTCGGCCGAGCGGCAGTATGTTCGCATGCCAAATTGCAATGGCTGACACCGCCGTTTTTAGGTCTAACCCTGGGCAGAGTGGGGTTACTGTGGCTGAACAAATTGGTCAGTGGGAGGCTGGAATCTTAACAGTTCGCGGTCGGCTCTAACTTTGGAACAGATTGGGGAACGTCGTGTTATTTTCGTCTATACGCTTCTCGCGATTGGGTTCGTGTGCCACCTATACTCCTCGTATGGCTGACCTGATTGGCCGTTAGACTGGAGGTGACGATTTGGGTTGTGCCCTCCATCATTCAGAATGCCCTAGCCGTCAGTTTTTTCCATCATTTGTTCCCCCGCGCGATGTATATAGCTTGACAACTGACAACTATGGATGATTAGGTTTCTTTCATTGGGGTTCTACTCGGGCCTATGTTTCCCATCATTGTCAGTCATGCGAGCCATATCTTCCCTCGGTGGCTCTTGACGGCGTGCGTCGGGTGGATTACCGGGATTGGGATGGCTGGTTCCGCCGCCTTGCCGTTTTTCACCGGTCTTCTTGCTTCGAGATATGGAATTGGGTCCCTTCAGCCGCTGTACGTGGCCCCCCTCGTATACTCCTTGATACGACATCTTTCTGACTTGATCTTCAGGATGATTTCCATGATGTGCACGATGGTTGGTGTCTGGGCTCTGGTGCCACCTGGGCAACGGCGTGTCGACTAGTGCGATTTGTAAATCGTAGATTACAGCTTCCTGAGGTCGCATATGTGCGAATGATGTTATTGTCGATTTTTTTCTTTCTTTTTGGAAATAGATCTGGCTTGGGAGCCCTGGAATCTCATGGGGACGGGCCGTATTCGGTCTGTGGCACGGTGTACCTTTTTGGGCTTACATTTCCACTTGGCGGTGTAGCCGGGCACATTTGAAGCGTCCCTTCTTCTTTCCTTCCATTGCCTACTCTCCCAGTACCCATGGACCCTCAGCAGGATCACCAAAAGGACTTTGTGCCGGCGTATTTTCCCATCGATGGTGACGCTCAGAGACCCCCTGCGAACTCTTTGGATGGTTTGTCATTGCCGGTCGCGATGTACAATCCAAATTCTCTCCAAATGCCACCACCACAATCGCAGCAACAGCAGCAGCAGCAGGCGTTATCGAGCTCACAGCAGCAAGTCAGTATGGATATGCTGAATTTAATGGCGTCTTTGCAAGGCAACGAGACGCATATACCCATGCCACAATCCACATCGACGGCGTCGACGTCCTCGCTGAACCCACAACTGCTACTCGAGCAACAATTCAAGTTTAATCAGCTTCGTCAACTCCAACAGTTGCAGCAGCAGATTTTCCAACAACAGGTGAGGAGCTTTACTGTGATCATGAGTCTCCAAACTGCAGACCCTACGTCCTTGTGTTGGACAAATTCGTATTGAGATTCTCATGGGAATGCTGGGAGGAAAGAGATCGCTTGCCGGGAGAAATAGCCTGGCTCGTTACATGGTATGAGGACGTTGGTTGCTGGGTCTGCAGTGAACTTCTCAGTGCATGTTGTATCCTCAACAATGATCCTTCTTTTCCCCTGGCTTCCAGCTCGCTATCATCAGCAGTAACCAGAATTCCATGATCCAGGATCCTCAGCTGGATCGCGGTACGAATTACCATGGATTACCAACACCCAGTGCGTATTTTCTGCGATTATTTTTGTCCCCTTTGCCCATATTTTCCATGAACGCAATCACAGACCAATCCTCTGAAATCCTTCCTCAACATTCTACTGAATTTGTGTCACCGATGAGCCTGCAACAAATTCCTTTGGACATGCGGATACACGCCCAGTCCTTTGACAACCAAATGATGACGCCTCCAGCCGACACGATCGACACCTCTCGATCACATCCCCGCTACTCCCCTCGCGGCTCAGCGTCCGCCCCAGCCCATGTCGCTTTTCGTTCAAGTCCTGAGTTTCAGGCCTTGCCATCTCCCGCAGAACTCGAATTCGATGCCATCTCCCCCCNTCGCGAGCCCTTGGCTTCAACCTCAGGCTTCTCACATGCAGTCATACCCCCCTCATGCATCAACTTCTTCAGCTGTTTCCGTTCCCAGTCAAAAACGCACGGCCTCACCTTCGTCGGCCGAACAGATGGCTCGTAAGAAGCAGTCTCCTGCTATCAGGCCAACCAACCCATCTACCAAGAAAAGCAATAACACGTCTCGTGGAGGCTCGAAATCTGTGAATTCGACCCCCCTGTTACGTTCTACTCGATCCAGAAAAGGAAGCGTTGCTGGTGACCTGGTTGGGGATACACCATCGCCTGTCGATTTGTCGTTATCTATGCCACCACCTGCTTCGACTTCTCATTCAAATGGAACTACGAATAACATTCCCCCGTCACCGGGGCTTTCGGCTCAGCTAACGCCAGTGACGCCTGCTAGTATAATGAAGTTAGGTCGACTGGGGGTTGATAGCAGCTTGACGCCCAAGTCATTCCCTCAAGGACCATCAGCGAGTAGGATCCAAAAGAAGTCTTCTACTGGAATACACGCTAGTCCAGGATTGAAAGCGATTTTGCCTGGTACGTTCCCAAGCATCCACCCATTAAATACCTCTGCTTATTCAATGCCTTGATTCGCCCTTCCTAGCTGGCTCAACGCCTTCAGCCACGACTTCAAGTACCCAGCCCCAGCCCACTATGCAAGTCCGCAAAACATCGCATAAGGCTGCGGAACAAAAACGTCGAGACTCACTTAAAACGACCTTTGACGACCTTCGTGGGCTTTTACCCCCCATTCCTCTCCCAAACGACGAGAAGTTTCCCGAAGAACCCTTGCTACCCGGGGCTCTTCCTCCTCGCGGGCCTCCGAAAGCTGGGAACGACGGCCCTAATAAAGGTGTCAGCAAGCTTCAGCTGCTCATCTGCGGCAACGACTATATACGACGGCTTAAAGGACGTGTGGAACGACGTGATGATGAAATTGAGAAGCTAAGGAAGGAGGTGAAACGGCTGAGGTTGCATATGGTGGATAAGGGGATTCCGGAGGCTGATGGCGATGGTGGGGATGAGGACGAGCTGGACTTGGAGAGGGATTTGGATGCGGTGGAAGCGACGATGAAAAGCAAAACTCTCTCCGTTGATGGGGAGATGGATGGTGACGAGGACATGGGCGACGAAGTGTAGGATTTCTGGTTATGATTTCCTGCCATCCTGGACACTGTTCGGTTGTTTATACGGTGAAAGTTATTCACCCCCTTGGCTCGCAATC
>JAPEVF010000295.1:0-53920 GCA_029747585.1 Pleurotus djamor | reverse complement strand
CATCCCGCTCCCGAAGGATGCGGATACACCTGATGGGGATTGGATGGGTCCAGTGTGGCTACCGGAGAGATTACTTAGTGAATTGGTAAGTTCGAGTTCGAGTTGCGAGTGGAAGTTGATAAATTCGTATTCGTATTCGTATTCGTATTCGTCTTCGTATTCTTATGCTTTTTCGTTATTTTGATCTTTGATTTTTGATTTTTTTAGGCCGGTTGGAATTTCCGGATGCAGCGACGTGCGTGGGCGGATGATGTGGGTAGCGTGGCTGCCGTCGAAGGTACTCCTCCCATCAAACTTACCGTTCAACCGACTCATTCGTCGAATTTTCCTCGATACTCAATACTCGTAACTCTCACTGCCCTCTATCTCTATCTCCTCTCCATTTCCGTCGTTTTTTTCACGATTCATGAAGCGAGAAATTTGTGGAGAAAGAATGCAGCTGAAAATTTGCGTGGGCTTAGGTGGTTTCGTCCGTTTCGGTAAGTAGAAGTTCAACGTTCAACTTCCGTCTCGTTTACTTGTTACTACGAGGTGTACTCACGGTTTGCCTTTTCCTTTTTCTATTCTTGTTGTACTATGCGTGTAGATGCATCATCCATACGTGGATCTCCACCGCTGTATTCTGCTTTTCGTTGGTACGTGGCCTATTCTATTTCGCATCCTTCCCTTCCATCCCTTCAAGTTCCACCCCTTCTGTTTATCCTTCAACACGACGCTGATATATCGCCTGTCATGATATAAATTCGAAAGCCCCTAGCACTCCTGGGGATAACGGGATGGAAATGTATCCCCATTACCATCGTTGCGGTAAGTCAAACCCCACCACTGCATGAGTGTCCAGCAACTACGTTACTGTGTCAATACATCTAACTTCTGACATTTCACCTCAGGCATCGATCTTGTTCTCTGTCCTCGTCGCTGCGGATGATTACGATCGTGAGTGGTTTTCCTACCTACCTCCAACACCCTAAGAGCGAAACTCACCATGCAACCTACTTCCCAGACATGATGACCAAATGTACGCACCACCCACATCGCATCTCCCCTCTCACTCCTTTGCACCCCGCATCTCAATGCTCATTCATCTCACCACCGACAGGCAACAAACCATGCGGCTACACCTCCGCCCACCTAGACCCCTTCATAGGAATATTCTGCCTCATAATCGAGGGCTACAAAACCGGATTCAACAACCTCCGCGCCGAAATCCGTGAAGTTGCTTTGGAAGGTTACTTTGACGTTAATTGTCCTGAGTTCGTGGGGTATCAGGTTGTGGATTACGTTGTGGTGGGGTTGCCTAGGTGTTTGGGTTTGGGGAGGTGGAGGAGGAAGAGTGTGAGGAGGGAGAGGGAGAGGGAGAGGAGGTGGAGGCAAAGGGAGGGGGATGTTTTTGAGGGTGAGGAGGAGTTGAGTCTTGGTAATCTTTTCTGGAGGGCTTGATGCGTTTTAACGCCGATATGTACTTTTGCATGTACTCTGCTTTCAGACCGACGCGGCCGTTTGGATGTGTACATCGTAGCCATGTGCCTGGTGTGGTCCCCTGACTACCTGCCTTTCCCCTTTGAAACTCCTCTCTACATGTTCTAGCGTCGTCGCAATGTGGGACGGTCTCCAGTCCTTTTCCTTATGGCTATTGGTGCTTTGGAGGATTAGGAGGGACTAGGCGAAGGATCGCGTTGAGGCGAGGGCCAAGGTGAAGCGCTAAGCAGTTACCAAGCGTCCTACTCTACTGATCGGGAGCGACGCCCGGAGATTGGGCCAATGTGCAGAGGACGAAATTCAACCGGACAACAACCGGGTACGAGCAAGTTGACTTCTGGCGCTTGTGGAGAGACGCCGGCTCAGCGCCGGTCTTCGGGACACCTTGAAATCGGTCCGCCATCTTCACTGTCGCTTTTTTATGAACGTTGTTACCTTTGTGCGTCTTCTGCCTGGCAAAGAAACTATGTGCAAACACACTGGCTGCACATTGACTTTGTGCGGCCTTGCCTGATCCGAACCTCATGGAAACCTGCTGCCTGACCTTTCCCACTGCGCTCCTCTGCAACTTTACTCTAAGCAGCACGCCACCGTCGATGTACCTGAAGACACCCCGCAATTCAAGTCGGCGAAATTGCTCAGTCGAGCTCGAGTTTCCCTCCGGGTTGGATGTGGAAAGACAAAACGGCCAAAAGAGACAGTATGGGAATGGCGTCGTGCCCTAGGTTCGCAGGTATGTTGGTACCNACTTTTGATCTCGGCCGTTCTTCACCCTTCCTTGTCAGGCCTCTGAATCCTCGCCCATCGCCCCGAGCCGTTAACGCGTTACCTCTTATCTTTGCCTGCCTGCGCGCCTCTCCCCTCTTCTTTCATTATACTTGAGAGAATCTTGTCGAGTACATCACGTCCTCCCCCATATATGCTTTGAAATTACACTCTCCTCCGCATCTCCAGAGTCCAACATCGTCATCCCATACTGCGGTCGGCCTGCAGCAATGAACACAATTGTCAATGCCTTCACAATCTCTGCGCGTGGCCTCTAGGCACAATCTACAGGCCCATGGTCGCTTTCCGGAACGTCTACGGCACTCGCATTGTCCCCGCCTGGCTATTAAATATTAAATGTCAATATCTACGCTGTATCCACCTACTTGTGTGCGCGTCGTATTCTGCATCCCTCTCCCTAGCTGTGCCCCTACGCCTAACATCACTGACACGGACTTGTGAACGCGTGACGTCACGCGTGCCGACACCTCTCCCGGACCCGAAACCGGAAGTGGAGACGGCTTCGGGCTTCGGCTTGGTAGAACCCCCTTTCGAGTTTCTCCTAAACCTCACCGCCCGGTTGGATTTTGATTTTCAATTCGAACGTTGATCATCTCTATCTTCACCATGTCTACGCCGGTGCCAGTGCAATTGATATCGATAGACTTCCGCAAACTTGACCTGTACGTTCTCCACCAAATAATCAGTGGAATCTAAAAACCCTCCTAACAACTTACAACTCCCTTTCTTCAATGGCAGAACGATAGGCATGGTCGAACCCAAGTCAAAGTTCTCCTTCCCCCTTTCCTCCGACTTTTCCTTTTCCTTTTANCGACGTTTGTGCACCACTACTCCTCATGTATCGATGTAGATTCATCGTACTCTTCTTCTCACTCTGGTCGTACGTCGCATACATCGGCTTGAGCGATAAATATACGTTGGGGTGGCTTGAATGGGCTGTCTTTACCGTGTAGTGAGTAAACGCCACCTCCTCATTCATCATTAATCATTGCTCAACCGCGAATTCGAAATTATTGGTGAACTTACGATATCGATGCTTAGTGCGGTCATGCCCTGCTTCAAGTTGTTCCTTCAGAGGATATACTACTCATACATGCGCGTTGACGGATCTATCCGAGCGTGGCGAGCGGTTTCGTGGTCTATCGCGTCGTTTGCGGATAGCATTCAATTCGGTGAGTCATAACAATAAAATGCGGTCTGTTTTTGACGCTTTTTCACTCATTCGTGCATGTAGATTCATCTGAGCGTGAAAAACCTCTGGACAACTTGAGCGAGGACGCTTTGCAAGCTCAGCTTCGACTACAGAAGAGGGCGCTCGGTTTGTTGGAAGAGTTGGCTGTCGTTTTGGGGTTGTATGAGCATATTGATCATGAACATGAACATGAACATGAACATGAACATGAACATGAACATGATCCTTCACCCCGAGAACCGATTGGCCGTGACAAGGACCTCGTTGATGAACTAATTCCCGAGCCTCCTACTCCTCCCTGTACTCCTCCTCCTCCTGAACAACCCCATTCGCTCAACCCCCTTCTCCGAACCTTCCTCCATCAAATACACACCCAAATCATCACCTCCTTCCTCCCCCTCTTCGCTTTCCTCCTCCGTGACCCTCTCCCTCAGATCCCCTCCCCAGGCGCGACGATCGGAGCATACTCCGATGTGGTTTTTAGGCCTGCGGTGCTCGTTAGGTGTAACCTGGTACGTTGGATTTCTTGKTTTTTTGAGATTTTTTGGGGTGGTTGGGTGGGGTGTTGGTGCTGACGATTTTTTCTTTTGGATTTTGTGTTGTTTTAGCGTGATATGGTTTGGAAGATGGACCAGGAGATGCATCGGATTCGAGGTGGAGGTGGGGGTGGAACGAGAATGGGAGTGGGAGGGAGTGGGGATGGGGCCGCGAGTGATGTGGTGGGTGCCGTTACAATGCAAGGTAAGTCGTCCGACCGTCAATGAGCAGAGAAACCCAACACTCTACGCGACCCCTGAACTTTATGTCCTTCGTTCCGTTTTCTCTCTTTTCTAAATTCTTTTTTTTATTATAGCGAGGTTTCATCTACGACAACAAATAGTCACGAACTTGGACACGCTCACGAAGCTTCTTCCCTTTCGGTGCGTCACGGTTCTATGAATCTTGCTCGATCAAAACCCTGTATTCACCCAGACTCTTTAGACTTTCGCATGTGTGGTATGATATAGGTCTATCGTCCACCTGTGGCTCTACACGACCTTGTTCTGCTTTTGCCTTGCCCCCTCCTATCATCCCATCCGCTCGTCCTAGTGCCTCTCTATCCTCCAATCACCTTACTTGAAAGCCTCTGGGAATTGTGCCGCTCACGGGCTGGAGATGTATCCCCATCACGATCGCGACGGTAAGGCCCATTTTATCATAATCCAGAGTATCTCTGAAGGCTAACGGCTATGCGATTTGATTTTCCAGGCGGCATTCCTGTTCTCTTGGTTGGTTGTAGCGGATGACAATGACCGTGAGTTATCCCATTTTCTTGGGCGCCGAACGTCGCGGAATATTGAAGGTGTGCTAATGCGTATTTGTTTTGGTAGATATGGTCACCGAGTGGAAGTACCCCTCATTGTCCTGTTTTTCCTCCACTGAAAATTCAAATTCCCAACGCGAAACGTGGAACTCGTCACTCAAAACCCAACAGGCAACAAACCATGCGGGTACGTATACCCCTTCGAGGCTCCCGAAGCTTTCGAAGATATGCGTCGCGACCTCCGCGTCTGGTTCGCTCGAGTTCGCACTTTCATCGGTAAGGTCTACCGGAATCTACGGTTGGAGGAATGTGCGGGTGGACGTGTTTAAAATTTAAATTTGGCAGGGTAGATGAGTACTTACTCTAAGGAATCAGGATGATTCATGTGGACGAATTACGAATGGGCATGGTACTATACACTAACACCACTAACATACGCGCGTATTTTTAAGCTCTCCACTTCCGTTTCAAACTCGAACGCAGGATGGAAAGGGGTTTTCTCCTGACCCTGACGGAGACTTGTGAAGGCGGAAGAGTGTTTGTTACGCTAGGTTGACGCGTGCATCCGTTCTTGTCGATTCACCATCCAACCATGATAATGATTCCCTTTCTTGTCTTTATTTGGTGGGTAGAACGTAGAGTATGAGTCCCAAATTCACTGCGGGAAAAACCATCCTTCACTCACTCGCGAGGAAAGAAGGAACCCTATTATCAGGGACTTTCTTCAGGGACTTTCTTCAAAAGAAGTCAAAACGGGCCGCCGGAGTCGGAGTCGGAGTCAGTTTGGCGGACGGATGGTAGAACCCCTTTCGAGTTTCTCCCCTAAACTTGGACCACAAGGTTTGAATTCGAACGTCGACCATCTACCGTTGCCATAAACATGTCCGCTCAAGTGATAGACTTCCACAAACTCGACCTGTACGTGTAACACCCCAATTCTTAATCGACCTTTGTACGACTTACTTCATCGGCAGACCAATAGGCTTGATAGAACCCAAGTCAAAATTCCCCTTCTCCTTTTCCGACTTTTCTTTTTCCGACGTTTGTGCACCACTGCTGCTGGTGTATCGGTGTCGATTCATTGTACTCTTCTTCGCACTCTGGTCCTCTGTGGTGGTCATCGGTTTCAGGGATATACGCATATGGGGGTTGTCTGATTGGATTGCCATTCTTATTTCGTGAGTTCAGACAATTCCTCGGCTGCAAATTTATTCGTTACTTACGATGTTTAGTATTGTCATACCCTTCTTCACGGTGTTCCTTCGCAGGATATACTTTTCTTACATGCGCGTCGATGGATCCATCCGTGCATGGAGAGCCATTTCGTGGTCTATCGCGTCGTTTGCGGACAGCGTTAAACTCGGTAAGCCATAAGCCATCCCTCCAAAGTTGTAGCCATTTCTTTGACGTTGTTTCATTCATTCATGCATGTAGATTTGCTTGAGCTTGAACAGCGTCAGGGCAACTGGGACTCAGACGCTTTGCAAGCTCAGCTTCAACTGCAGAAGACGGCGCTCGCTGTGTTGGAAGAGTTGGCCGTCGCTTTAGGCCTGTATGAACATATTGACCACGAACATGCTCCTACACCCCGAGAACCGACTGGTCGTGACAAGGACCTCGCTGATGAATATCCACCCGCGCCTCCTACTCCTACACCTACCCAAGAAAGCCCCCTTTCGCCCAACTTTTTCCTCCGAACTTTCCTCCACCCCCTCTACCGAATACGCACTCAAGTTGTCTCTGCCTGCCTTCTACTCCTCCGGGACCCTTTCCCACGAATTCCCTCACATGGCGCGACGATCGGTGGGATGGGTACCAATGTGTTTTATAGGCCGCCAGACATCGTTAGAATTCAGCTAGTAAGTTAGAATTTTCGAGATATTTCCGATAGACTCAGGTCGGGGTGTTGGTTTTGACGATTTGACTCAAATTTGTGCGTTTTAGCTCGACGTGGTGTGCATACCACTGAGTCGAGGTCCAGGTGGAACTTGTGGGAATGGGAATGGGAGTGATGGTGATGATAATGTGGTCAGTATCGCCACAGTTCAAGGTAAGTCAGACTACCGCAATGAGTACAGAAACTCAAAACTCTGTGCCATCGCTAACATACTCTCCTTCGTTTTATTTTCTCTTTTTTTAGCGAGGTTACATCTACGAGAACAAATAATCACGAATTTGGAAACACTCTGGAGCCTTCGTCCGGTTCACTGGTGCGTCACATTTCTATCTCAGTTTACTCGTTCCGAAGAAAAAAAAACTCTTATTTACTCTTTTGATTTTGATTGCTCATATGCGGCTGAAAATAGGTATATCGTCCATTTGTGGATATCGACGACCATAGTGTGCTTGTTCTTGGTATGCCTTGACCCCTCGCATCCTCTGGTTTCAGTGACATCCTCAAATGAACTTATTTTATAGCCGCTTGGAGTTGTGTCGCTCACGGGGTGGAGATGTATCCCCATCACGATCGCCGTGGTGAGTATCGCATACCTTGCTCTCACACGCAGATTAATCACTCTAATGTTTACGCGTTCGTCCAGGCGGCGTTTTTGTATTCTTGGTTGGTTGTAGCGGATGATAACGATCGTGAGTTATACATCTTCGTAGGCGTTGAACGTCGCGAAATCTTGCTAACGCATTTGGTAGACATGATAAACCAATGTACGTACCCCCAATGTCCCGTTTTCCCTCCACTAAAATCCAAAACGCAAAACTCGGAACTCAAAACCCAACCGGTAACAAACCATGCGGCTACGTGGGCCCTCCCGAAGGTTTAAAAGACGGCACGGTATGAACTCCGCGTCACCTTGGGGCGAGGAGCTGGATGGGCTTGATTGTTACCTGGAGAAGTGGAGGAATATGTAGGCTGGGATATTCTTGGATTTGTTTTAGACTTTTTTTTCGTTCTAAATTTCTCATTTACTAGGATCTTCCAGCATTTTCAGCCTTATTACCCGTGGAACCGCGAGTTAGTGAAGATTAGCACATAGCCCCTAGATCTCCTGACTCCTTTTTCCTCCCGCTCCCCTGTGATGCCTAGGAGTGCAGCGTCTAACGTGGCGCCCGACTTCCGAACGGGAGAATTGGAAATGTTTTATGCCATCATACACCGCCGCTTTACTTCCATGATCCTTGCTGCTTCGTCTATACAAAGAACTCTATTCAATGCTCGCGATTCAGTCAGAAGGAGGGTCGAAAGGAGCGGAGCGTCTGCGGGCTTGACCGTGGGTGCGCACCGGACCATTCGGCAAGTGCGGCATCGGACGAGGGTTGTACCTTTCCCCACATTCAGTGGGAATGCTTGCGTTATAAAACCGTCATGCTGGCGTTCGGAAAACCTCTCTCTGTTGGATTCCTTCCACGACCCTACGACCACCTTAATCTCAAACCACCATCTACTCGACCATGGCACCAATACAACATGTATGTGGCTTTCTTCTGATTCAAGTTGTAAAGCCGTTTCCTGACATGCAGGACTTGGTGAACTCGAACAACAGAGCTGGACCCGTTTGATACGTTTCGTTGCGACCGAAACTTCGAGGGTTCATATTGGCGAGCCCGTCGATGCTTCACTTGATGGTGAGCTCCATCGTTTCTCTGCCGACGTCGTTATGTTAGGGCTGACCTATGATGCACGAACAGTGGGATTGGCCTATCACGAAGGCAAACCCATCAAAGCCTACGAGATAGTAGGGTCTGCGCTCGACCCGTCTTCTCAGGTCACCAAGACGATGTTGACTGTGAAGACACTTTTGTCCCCGTTGTCGAATGAAGAGATAAAGATTGTACGGTGTTTGGGGTTGAACTATGCTGACCATGCTGTACGCTTCGTCTTGCTCGCTCACTTAGTCATGGAGGAAGTTGAATTCATCGTTTCTTGTTTTTAGGCTGAGGCTAATCTCGCGAAGCCTGCGTACGTCCCGCTCAAACCCTCCAACCCCCCAGAATGCTTTGTCTGACCCTATTCGTGCAGCTTCCCAATTCTGTTCTACAAACCCCTTGCCTCTCTCATTGGACCCTCCGCGACAGTGAACATCCCGCGCGTCGCCCAACCAGTAAAAGACCACCTTCCAGACTACGAAGTCGAGCTCGTCATCGTCATTGGTAAACCGGCGAAAGACGTCTCGGAGGCTGACGCGTTGGATTATGTGTTGGGGTATACGGGGGCTAACGATGTACGTATGATTCATCTTTTCAATGCTTCGGAATGCTTGATTGAATGTTTGGTTGTCTTATCATAGGTTTCGTTCCGCTATCATCAAATGGCCGTCTCGCAGTGGGGTTTCTCCAAGTCGTTTGGTTCGTCCCTTCCTCCTTCCTTCCTTCGCTTGCGCTCCCCCTACCTCTATTTCCTTGTCTTCTCCACTTGTTCTCGTCAGACAATCGTGGCAGCCAAAGCTTACTTGGAATACCAATAGATAACACCAACCCACTTGGACCGTGTTTGGTATCAGCCAAAGCGATCCCGGACCCTCAGAAATTGCCATTGAAGTGTATACTTAACTCAAAGACTGTGCAAGATGGAACTACCGCGTGCGTTTCTCTTATATTGTCTTTCTTTCCTTAGTTTCCTTCTTCTCTTCCTTTACCCGTTTGGAGCTGATGTTGAACTGGACATGTAGTGACCAGATTTTTACCGTCCGACAAACCGTGGCATTTTTGTCGCAAGGTACTACCCTCGAGCCGGGGAGTATCATCCTTACTGGCACACCAAAGGTACGTCCCTCTCACCGCTCCTTTTCCCCACGTTCTGACGTTTCCCCTTTGCCTGTTAGGGCGTCGGCTTCGTCAAGAAACCCCCTTTGTACCTCAAGGGCGGGGATAAGATGACGGTGTGGGTTGGAGGAGGTATTGGCTCGTTGGTTAACGATGTTAAGGAGGAGGCGAGATGTCGTTTGAGTAAGTTGTAACCACAATCAACCTCGATCTTACGAGGGGAAGATGGAATGTAACACTACAAAATATTGGGTTATATGGTCTGGGCTGCTTGATTTCAATGACACTGAAGCCGGAGACCGCGGACTTGGATCTACGATGCGTCTTCAAGTTGTTTTGTGGGTATCAGTGCCGTTGTACTTAACAACGTGTGTTACTGATAACGTTGTTGTGAGTGCACTGTGTCCCTCTACGAATGTCGCTTACATCCACTTCGACCTACAGTTGATACACCATCACGACATTGTTGTTGACTGGTGTCTGTGGGATTCGCTAGCATCGCTGTTGGTGTGAACAAATGACCAAATGCTGTAATAGCAACAAGGCGACAGAATGAACACACTTTCCAACTCGAAACTAGGAATGACGCCCAAGGGCTGTTCTACCGCTAAACGGAAACTCTTTCATGTCTTGGTAGTTACCTCTGTGTGTCCTCTTTTTCCCGTATCGTCGTACCAAGCTGACTGCTGTCCTCCACAAGGCGTGCCTATATAACAGCCTTCCAACATACACCTATATCATCCAACAAGCTACCTCATGGCAGATGCACTTCTCGTCAAATTGGACCCATCCATCTTCCGCTGGACCGAGCTCCCCACCAAGGTTGGCTTCTCCCGTATGCTAGGCGGTGCAGCGGTGGTTCACGACGTTTGGAACCGTTTCCACAAAGGGGACACGAACCTATTCCTCGGTGTTCACGTCGACATTGATATTCCTACCAATGAAGCCAGGTTGAAGCAAGCGGCATATGATGCTTGGCTTTGGCTTCGATTCAACGCCCCGACGATCGCTGCGGTCATCGAGCCAACGGATGATGGGACCTCTCGTCTTGTGTATAGACTTGGTGACCCTACCATTGTGGGTGATTGGGCTTCGCGGACGTTCAGTCTGTCGAGGCAGCTTGATCTAGATCTTGACCTCGTCTGCACTCAAGCACGCAGCCAAAAGGTTCCATCTGAAGAAGGCGACCAAACATGGGGAGCTCTGCACTTGTCCGAATGTGACGAACGGGATGGTTCCGTCAAGAAGTTCATCTTCTCCATCTATACTCATCACAGTCCATTCGATGGGAATGGCCTAAAAGTCTTGATGAACAAGTATTTAACGCGACTTGCTAGGAATCTCAGAGATACTACAGCGTCTCCGACCTCCTTACCTTGGGGCACGGAAGGTGCGAACCTTGCCCCATCGGCCTTCAACCTACTGCTTCCCTCAGTGCCACGGCCGATCATGCCAGGATCCTCCGAAGAACTTAGTTTCGACCACCCGTTCTATGGAAACATGGCCGTCGTCTTGAAGACCCTAGCAGAGGCTGCGAATGCAAGTCCATTTTTCATCCCTATCATGCGATGATGTGCCCTTACGCCAATGCTTTGTTTGTATTAGAATCCCTATGGATTCAAACCACGCAAGGGTGAAAACGACTGGCCGTCTCATGCTCGGGAAGAACGTATCTTTACCGCGGCCGAATCCACGCAAATCCTCCTTGCGTTGAAGTCGAAAGGCGCCGATGCGGAGAGGATGACATACACTGTTTCCCACCTTGGTATGCATCATCGTTGATATTCGGCCTCAAATCCAACTGAGCGCTGTATTTCTTTGTCTTTCGCACATATAGCCCACGCTGCCCTTGCAATGACTGCCATCGTCGACAACCCACCTACGTTCAACTCAAAAGATCAATACCTTAACAACCAACTTTTTAGGGACTGTCGTAACTTCCTCGTCAAGCCGTACTCATCGCGCGAGGGCTATGCAGGTTACGCGCTAGGCGTCAGCGGCATACGCATCCCGGTAGAACTATTTTTGTCGGAAGACGGGGAACCGTTGCCACTCAACAAGGATATCCTCGCCTCGGTTATGAAATATGTGCGCGAGCTTTACAACTCTCAGAAGGATCTACCGGACCCGATGAATTATATGAGCGTCGTTGGACGGATGGTTGCGCAGCAGACTATCGCTGCGTTCAAGGCAAACATGTGAGTTCCTAACCCACGGAGGGATCCCACCCCGAGTCCTTACCGCCGCATCATACTAGGTTTCCTCCGAACAATTGTTATTCCTTGTCCAGCGACGGGATATCTGAGAAGTGGCTAAACCCCGAATTCTTCGATGAATCCGGAGCCATTGTGTTCAGCGTTTCCAAGTTTATACTTTCCATCAACCGCGTTGACCCAGCACCGTGAGTTCGTTCTATCTGTGTTCGCGTGATCTTGTCATAATGAAGATCCAATACCCGTTTAAGATTCTTCCGAATCACTTCTTGGAAGGGAACTATCGTCCTCAGCGCGGACTACAATGCAAACTTGGTCTCAGCTGCTGAAGTCAAGATATACATGGATAACTGGAAGCGGTTCATGTTCCTGGTAGTGGGTCGCGTAGGTGACGACTTTTAGGTCCATCGTGCGATTCGCGCCGTTACTCAGACCGGAGCCGCTTATTAGAGGATGTCTTGTCTTTATCCAATAGTCCGCCTTGCAGTGATTGGACCAATAATGAATCCAATTATCCCCATGCGCGTCCCAGATATTTCGAGCCGAGTGCGCTTCGGGCCAAGACAGCTCTCTCCGAATGTTTTACTTCTCAAAAGTCGGGGCCATTCAACCACACGTCCTTTCCGCCTGCGAGCGCTCCTAGCCAGGTACGACCAAAGTCCAAACACTTCTGGGTACGACACATGAGCTGCGCCGCAAGTTTGCTCGGGCCGTGCCCCTCGCAAAGTCCGATGTACGAAGGGTAAAGGAAGCCTTCGTTTGGATGATCAAATTCATAGCTAAGTACAACCTCACGCCATGTATAAATATCTGTGTAATCATCTTCGCGTTGATACGTATAGGGTTCTCAGTCAACTGGGGTGCCAGAGTGACTAGGATCATCAGAGGAGACCTGAGAAGTGGGCGAAGTACCACCAAGTTACCAAGTGAGATCGCAGGGAGCGATTTGCGACAGTGCTGGAAGGAGTTGACTGCGAAGACTCGCAGCCGCTCGAGCTTTGTGATGAATACGCCCCATTGATAATCCAACGGATCGTAACTCAGGGCAGACACGTATCCACATGGTGCGTTACCTGAAAGTGACAGAGTTAATATAACGCGAAGCGCTACGCGCAGGCAAGATGTGGGTGATGGCACGAACACTGGGTCACCATATCTAACAAACAAACGAGCAAATGAATGGACAAGCGGTTTGATTATGGGAACTCGCTCACGATCGCTATCGTCCGCGGCTACCATGCAAGGGAAGATTAAAGATGACTAGGTGCTGAGTTAGTGTTATATGTGAGCTATAGAGTGTGAATCCGTTACCACTACGATTGAGATAGGTACACAGTTCCAACCCACGCCGACCGACGAAAGTGCCAGGGGCTTTGGGTGATTGGCATCTCAGCTAACGGAAGGGCCGGCGAGGGAATGGAAGACAAACCAATGCAAGGAAGTATGCGACTGATATAACCCGAAGAGAGAAGATGTACCTAAATTTCCGTGAGTATGTACATAAGCTTGGGAAGAGTTGTAGGAACTCACTGATAGGGAAACAGCCGTACAAGTTTATCAAGATCGACACTGATGTTCTCTAGTAGAGTATGCCTCGCTATAACAAGTCGCAAAGTAGTCGGTTTGCGTACTAGTACACCACCTACCCTTCGCGGTAGCCACACTAATCGCGTCGTTTCTATTTCTCTTCATTTTAACAACAAAGTCGGGCTATGGGAGTTAAGGCAGTCAAAGTGGTTGAGAGGTAGCCAAAATCAACTTTAAACCTACTAGAACGATCTTTACAGGCATCCACGGTTCCTGAATACCATCTACTGTATTTGGAGGTAATTAAGGAAAGCAACCTCTGAGGAAGAGGTATAAGTGGTTTAGGAGGTTAAATCTGGGCGAACCCGCCTCTTCCGTGGGCACGGGGACTGTCTGAGAACTGGGTTAGGTTTATCATTGAGAAGGGCCAACCGTAGACATACCATGTCATCGTTCTCAATGTCAAGCGCAACGACAAGGACTTTGTTCGAGGCAGTCGGATCCTGAGGTTCATACAAACGTAACGCAACAACATACTCTTCCAGAAACAGCATGGTGCTAATTTCAGCCGAGATGTCGCCGTCTTCAGGTATATCTATAAGGCAGATACTTGATCGACGAAAGGTTACAACAACGGGTGTCTTACTGAATAGTAAAAGGTCCGCGAATGACGCAATGGAGTTGGAAACAGCTGTCCACAGTTCGACGGATTGATCTATCCTCATGTACGAGTGATCGATCCTCTCAAACAATAAGTTGAGGAAGTAGATTGTAGACCTAAGGGGGCGTTTTGGGGTTTGGCGGGAGCCAACTTCATCATGGGGTATGGGAGGCTTACGTGGTAACGGCAAATACAACGAAAAAAAATCCATGCCGCATCCGGTTCTTGCTGACCTCCGGAAAGAAGCACGACCAATGTTGACCACAGTGCGAAACAAAAGATAATGCGACGGCATCGATACAACAACGAACAAGCTGAGAGCTCGCGCTCCGGGATCAGGCCCACCGGTCTGGAAAAGCCGTCCAGCGCCTTCAATCAACTGTAATAGTTAAGTTACACGCACAGTTCAAGCTCGCGAAAATCAATCGCCTCTATCATGTTGGCGGTTGTCGTAATGGCATTCGTGGCTAGGAGGAAGTTGGGAGAAAGGGGTGTCCGACTGTGACATCGTAACATGTCACAATCTCGCTCCGGGCCAAGACAGCCTTCCTCCGAGCGTTTTACGTCCTAGAAAGGTGAACCTCAACTTTCTCCACTTTATGCAAACGAGCGCTGCAGACTCCCACCAGGTCAGGCACGGCCTTTGATGCCATCCAAACGCATCAGGACAGGAGCTCAAAGGAGTTGATTGAAGTAAGTGCAAGTAGTCTGGGATTTGTTTTCCGTCGCGTGGCGCAGCCTGTGAGGATATGTTTTGACTCGTTAGATCTTGAAACGTGCTAAGGGAATCCTGCTCGGCGACGAGGGATTGGACGAAATTCGCCTTTGTTCTGAAAGATGGGTGGGTTACTTGCTATTTCCAGCTTGTGATCTTCATACTGACTCGGCGGTTTTCTGATCAGCCAGCACGAGTCAATCAGGGTCCAGTCATTTGATCCAAACCTACCCCGAATGTCACGGGCGAACACTCCCTTTCTTTCCATTGGGCAATTCACCAATGTTCCCATGCAATCGACTCATCATTACCTCGAACATGACAGCTCATTCAAGTTAGACCGCTCACGGGCTCTATGCCATAGACAGCGTTCAGTCCGAAGCGATGATCTCTGAAACATCGTCGTCTATCAATGGGCGCAGCGATTCAACATCCTTCCTTCTTCAGGACTTACGTACTCGCTGATCCACATATAACATGGCTCCCCGAAATATGGCTGGGTGCTTCATAGCATCGATCCCCAGGCCAAGCTCACCTCCAGGATTTTGACTCCACGCGATGGGCCTTCCAAGCTTTACCTTGGCTTTGTCTATCCTGAACTTTGTCGGCTCTGTGTGCTCCTCCGCTGGGTCTGGGTTCATCATCCTGTGCTACCTCATCCTTCCACGACGCCGACACTTCAGACATGTTCTCATCCTGAACCTGGCCATCGCAGGTCAGCTTCCCGCGGAACATCCGTTACTCGTATGCTAACATCTCTATCTATACTTCAGACTTCTTGAACGCAACGAACAACGCAGCCTCCGGATCGCTTATTCTGATCAGACAGCGACCCATAACGGCGAGCCCTGCATGCGTGTTCAACGGGTTCATGTCCCAAATTAGTGTTCAGGCATGCATCCATTTACGTTTCCGCTCATCCGATACTGACTGGAATCGAAACTGAAGGCAACGGACACGTCTATTCTAGCTATCACGCTTGTCACCGTCTATACGATTACGAGAACATCACATTCTCGAACAATCCAAGCAGAGTGGTCGAACCTTGCTGTGTTGATTACTTGCTGTGCTATCTGGCTGCTCCCTTGTTTGACGAGTACGTCTCTAACTCGCCGGTGCTCGTGTAATACTGAGAGGGCTGCGTAGGCTTCATAGCTCTCGGAAACGGATGGTACGGACCAGTGTCAGGTAACTGGTAAGTCCACGTCTGAACCATTTTACCAACGTCTTTTCGTGCTCACTCAAACCAAGGTGCTGGCTCGTCGATAAACCTGTTCATCTACGATATGTACTGACACATGGCTGGCGTTTCCTCTTCATCTTCACCGAGGTATGTCCGCTCTTCCCTGTGGTCAGCTGTTATCATCGTTAATCGTGCCTCCCTAGATCGCGTTATCCATTTACCTTGTAAGCATCCACGCCGTCATAATGAATAGATGAACGGTATCTGACAGGAATATCTAGCATATCTACCTCAGGCGTCATTTCCGTACACTTCGAGTGCCCATCGTATCCTCCGCGCCTTCACGAGCCCGGACATCCCTTCCTCCTATGCAGTTCAGGGATCCTTCCTTAGGAGAAGAGCCAAAGCAAGAGATCGTCATCCACATCACCCACGACACCCACCGAGACTCTGTCGCATTGCATCCGAGCATGATAAACGCTCCCTCCATGAAAGATATACCGACAAACTCGAACTTCGACCTTGAGTCCGCTCCTTCCACACAATCGACCAAACCTACCAACATGCCTACCACGGATACATCTACCCTCCAGCTCAGTCTTAAGGAGCATCCGCGCTATAAGGCAATCAAGCGGATCCTTCTCCTCAACGCTTATCCACTGTTCTATATCCTTCTCTGGATTCCAGGCCTTGCCAATCGGATGGTGGAAGCGTCGGGGAAC
This sequence comes from Pleurotus djamor, assembly GCA_029747585.1. Lineage (NCBI taxonomy): Eukaryota > Fungi > Basidiomycota > Agaricomycetes > Agaricales > Pleurotaceae > Pleurotus > Pleurotus djamor. The sequence goes on along the minus strand of JAPEVF010000295.1, from coordinate 37,423 downwards.
AAATCGAAGGTTACTCAGATCATGCAAGCTTCGACTCAGTTTGTCGGTCTGGCCAATGCTCTCACGTATGGTTGGAACGAGCGGATCGCTCGCGAGCTGAAGCTCAAGTTTTCAAGGAGACGTGCTTGGTGAACGGTTTGTACCATGGCGGTGTTTGGTTTCCCTTGTATTCAACATTTTCATACGCCATTTACGTTTTAACTCATATATCTTCTTCTTTGAATCGTCTCTGTAGGATGTGTATGCACGAGGATTTGTGTATAGTACAGGTATGGTACAGCAATTCTATCTTCAACTTTCGATGACAACAATGTGAAAAAGACCAATACGACGAAAAAGGGAAGTGTAGTGCATAGGGCATAGAGTTGAGCATAGACGGCATATAGAGATGGAAAGATAGCAGCATAATTATAAAGTGAAGGACCCTGTGTAGGTCCAGTTGCGAAGGCGTTGTCCGACGGCGAATTGGATCTTGCCCATGATGACAGCGACGAATACTAGGATGAAGACTAGTAGCCCCATCACCACGGAGACGAGTGGCCAATTGACGGTGAAGTTCTGAGCGACAGATATCCATGTCTTGGTCGTTCTCTCAAGCTGTCTCCTCTTTCGCCAGGAATTTCGGTACATTTGCACGAGAGATGTGTGACGCTCCAAAGCATCAAGGCAAATCACTTGGATGACAAGGGGGACGACGAACACCAAGGAGAGGAGGGCTGTCGTCACGTCGGTGATGGATTCGTGGACGATACGTTTGTTCTGAGTTGAAATGGAGACGCTTGGTTCTGTATTCCTTCTCAGGGAACGCACTCAAGGGAAGGAAGAAGCTGGACACTTGCCGATAAATTTGATGCAGCCATCTTCCTCAGAGAGGACCGCAACCGCTAGGCTTGAGAGCATATGAGGGTCCTTTCCAGGTTGGAAGATTTCCCACCGCATGGGATCGACAGGCTAATCCAACTTTTAGTGACGCTGAAAGTTCGAGGAGGAGAATCAAACTCACGACGCAGCTTTCTAAGCCCCATTTCTTGCAGACTTTCTTCAAGTCAAGACCACCACATGGCTCGAGGGGAATATCCGCAAAGAGATTAGCGGGTTGTCCATCTTGAATACGCCATAAGCCATCGTAGAACGACACCCTGGCATGCCTTGTGTCAATGTGAAATTTAATCAGCGTTCGTCCAGGCAGATTCCATAAGAAGAGACGACCTAGGAGGAGGGTTGGGCGGGAGGGACTGCTCGAGGTAAGCGTCGTTATTGCTTGCTGCGATCGCTTCTCGGATGTGTCTCTTGGGCGTCTTGGCGAACACGGATGGCGATGACCACATTTTCGAGTCAGGATGGTACGGAGGTGAGTCAACAATAGTCGACGACCATATGGGAGTCACTTGCACACTATCTTATACTCTTCATCCCCCACATGAACCTAAACGCCTGTCATGACTCCCGCGATAGGATATGGTCGCAACCCGTCAATCGTGACTCGCAATGTGACCTTGTTTCTTCGTGAAACAAGGTTGCTAAGCTTCTTGTAGCGAGGGCCTTTGCAGAAAGCTCCGACCTCTGTAGGATGGGGTCGGTGAAAACAAGGTAGGAAAGTTGAAAAATACAAAGAACGAACTTGAATTGAACACAAGGACGTTGAGCGCCTGATTTGTTTTCCAAATTTGGAAGGAGGCGAGCCTTTTAGGGAAGGAAGAACCAGAAGCCTTCCTCTTGTATTCGAGGTTTCGTTTGGTGTCTGGAGGTAGACTAGATGCGGTTCGACTGTAATTGTGACTTTCTTAACGTAATTCACACAAGGATGAGGTAGTTGCACTATATCTAAGCAGAGAATCTTCGTTGCGTTATCCTTGGCTCGTTTAGCTGGGGCTTGAAGTACTGGCGAATCAAAGCGAAGAGATGCTCGTGGAGGTCCCTTTTTCGTAGGCTCAGCTGTTGTGTAAACCTCCATGACGAAAAGAGATCCAAAACGTGGACCCCTGTCTTAGTCGCAGACCCTGAGGAGTCTTAGACGCCCGAGTCGATGCACTGCATGACGCCACATCAACTGTCCGAACTTGGACTTGAGCATCCACCATGGCGACCAGCCTCCCCCCCGAAGTTTGGATCAAAATCGTGTCTTACCTGTCTGATACTGACTTGGCAGTGGTTTGTCCGGTCAACCGCTTGTTTTACGAAATCTCGTCCGCCGTTCGGTATGAGTACGTTTGTGTCCCTCGTCTGCTTTCAAACCGGACCCTTGAACGCATCGAAGTCCTTTCTTCGTACGTCTCTACTCTATTTCTTACGCAGGCTTTAAGGCCCATCTTCTTCGGCTCAAGGACACCCTCACTGGCACATCATACCCGCACGTTCAAGGTTGACTTATGTGCCTTTGCCACTCCCAGTCGGCCGCACCATCCTACCAGTATTTCCCTAGAGCCTACTGCGCTGTTTCTCCGACGCACTGTGAACCTACTGAAGCGCAAAGACCCCCATGAACAGACCACAAGACCTACGCACGAAATTTTCGATACATTGGCTGTCCTCGCGGCGCATATGACCCATGTTCAGCATTGTCTCATCAACATGTATACATGTCGCGATAAGCAAGACAATTCCTCGTATCCTCACGATCAAATTCTACTTCTTCGACGTTTATGGCCGATTCTTTCTGATCGGATCAAGTCTTTGTCGCTCTCATCTCTCATACCGTGGCAGATGATGACCTTGTATGACATATTCTCCGGCTCAACGCTTACCCACCTATCTCTGCACCTCTCCTTCGATTACCCCAATTCTTGGGGCTCCTCTGGGCTGACTGACATCGCCCATTTTATCTACGGATTCAAGGATACGTTGCAATCTCTCCAACTGACCGCGTTCCATGGGCTCTCCATCCCCCATTGGCGAGAGGCCTTTGACGATTTAGGTATTACCCGATTCCTTCGAACACTCACTCGCTCTTGTGCTGACCCGCCTTGAAAGGCTACTTTCCCTACCTTCAGCACATTGAACTCCAGCTCAAAATTGACGAGTTCGTTGGACCAAGCGTTTTCTCATTTTTGGCACGGCATCAGGCACACATCACGGAGCTATCTTTAGGGCAACTGTACCCGGGCGTTCCTCACCTGAACAGTCTCTCGCTCCCTAACTTGCGCAAACTTGGCTTGGACACCGAGTGCTCAGCGGGAGGACTGCGCGACTTTTGGACACGTCCCATCGACTTCAAATTGCTCACTAATCTGGCCCTTACCGCTCCCTCCCTTCCTTCAAATAGTCTCTTTGACTTCTGCAAGGAGTGCCGAGACTCTGGCTTTGGCGACCAGCTCCGCTATCTTGCTCTGGACATGCGTCTCCTCAACGGAGGAGTATTCGATTCCCTGTCGACCACGTTCCCGCTTCTGTATAGCCTCTCCGTCAGCTATAGGATACTTTCAAACGCTGATGGCTCGGGGATATGGACATCAGTACGCGTCACTCACCAACTTTTGCATTCCAATTAATGACATTATAATTCTTCTTCAATTCAAAGATCGGTTTTGTGCAACAAATGGAACCTCGTCTCTATCCCAAGTGGAGATTGTACGACATGACCATTATACAAATTCAGGAAGACTTCTTCCAGCCGGACATGATCATGTATACGTTGATGGAGGCCATTGCCCGCTCGATTCCCACCGTAAAGAGCTTTTGTGGCAGTGGCCACATGGACTTTATGGAATCGAGAGTTCCTGTCCACCGTTCTGACGAACTGCATTAATACCGGGTACTCGGGATTCAAACCAGTGAACGAGGCGGTGGAAAATAAGGCGATTCATCGATTGATGTACAGGTCTGCTAGCAACGAGACGGGTGTCTTCAATCTGGTCTCGACATACCATCACGTCCTTGATGGTCGGCGTTGAAGGTATTTCGCACCTACGCCGTATATTCCGGGGCACCGTCTCTTTCCTTTGTGATATGTCGCGGTACATTCTCACTTGAGGCATCCAAATTCCATACTTCACTGTACACGATCCGTAGTAATGGGTATTTAACTAATGGGTTTCTGAGTGTACTCACCACATGGTTATTAGACGCCTCAGGACGAAATGGTGGGGCTAATACGGCTCGGTAAACACAAAGTCCTCATGACTCTGTGATGCCAACACGTCGAGATAGTCGCCACATCGCCCCGATATGCGCCTGTCTGCCACGGTTTCTTGGTTGGTGCCCAGGATGCTTGTCACCGGGCATGGACCACCTTATCCCGGCATCCCATCTCGTTGAAAGACGAGGTCCTGTCTCACCAGGGCCCGAGATTGTCTACTTCCGACTACGACCTATCGCATCCTTTCATCCCACTTCCGTCGAGGGTACCCTGCCCACATCGTTACTTACTCCCGGCCCCCGTGCGTTACACAATTTCCGTATTCATTCTCGAACAAACATACCTGTCAAACTCGGCGGAAAATTCCTACACAAGCATACTGTCCCGTGGTGGTAGTCCGACCTTATTAGGTATTCCTCATCATTACATCGGTGTGGTGGATGATGTCCAAGTCGACGATAGACTCCCAGCATCAGACCTCTGATCTGACACAATCACAGCTTCATGGAATTGCCCATACGACAAATTGTATAAGAAATAGGGCTCACTCCAACGGAGCTCCTCGACCTGGGGATGGCCATTTCGCACTTCACGCTCGTTCTTTCTATTCTCAACTTTGCTGGGAGTTTGTTATCTTCTATTGGATCCGGTTTCATTATCCTGTGCTATCTGATTCTTCCCGTGCGGCGGCATTTTCGACATGTGCTCATCCTCAATCTGGCGGTAGCGGGTCAGTCTCGTTGACTACTGAGCGACGCCAGCTAATGTATGATCTTTACTATAGATTTCCGCGTCGGGATCTCTCATCCTCATTCACAAGCGAAATCTCGAGCATGGACCCGGGTGTGTATTCAATGGATTCGTTACACAAATAAGCGTACAAGTATGTCGCTTTGCACGCCTCTTCATACCCATGATGACCTGGTATTGCAGGCGACGGACACGGCGATCCTCGCCATTACATTAATCACTGTTTATACAATCACCCGTACATCGCATACACGCACGATACAGTCAGAATGGTCCACGCGGAGCATCTTGCTGATTACTGCGGCGATTTGGGCATTACCCATGCTCACCAGTTCGTTTTCGTTCCATGTATCTCCTGCGGAGGGGACGGTCCCTGACTCTCTCCTATTCCAGGTTTTCTTGCCCTTGGAAAGGGATGGTACGGTCCCGTGTCGGGAAACTGGTGCTGGCTTGTTGAGAAGCCACCGTACTTACGCTACGTACTGACGCATGGATGGAGATACCTTTTCATGCTGATAGAGGTCAGAAAGCCACCTCCAGTCCATAAGATCGGAATGCTAATTTACTTCTCATCATAGGTCGGACTTTCTATCTACCTCGTACGTTCGTGTTACCTGATCTGCACTGGCCTTACTGATTGCTCCCATCACATAGCACGTCTACCTTAGACGTCACTTTCGAAAGGCTCGAGTCCCCATGGTCTATAGCACCCCTACCCACGCAACACCACCTTCAACGATGTCATTCGCCCCCAATCCCCATCTCCCAGCTGATGAGAGCGTGGTCATTCGCATTAATCAAGAAATCTCTCAAGGAACAGACGCAGGTGCCGCTTATCCGGGGCAGTACTCACACCTCGACAGCAAAGAGATCCCAGCCCATCTCTCATCGCCGAATTCCACACCGACCGCGAAGTTCCAACTCGATCGGTTCGAGAATCCTCGTCACAAAGCTGTCCAGAGAATCTTACTTCTCAACGCGTACCCGTTATTTTATATCATTTTATGGATTCCTGGTCTTGCCAATAGGGTCGTCGAAGCTTCCGGCCATTCCTCAAAGGTGACACAGATCATGCAAGCGTCGACGCAATTTGTTGGGTTAGCCAATGCCTTGACGTACGGGTGGAATGAACGTGTTGCTCGAGAGCTGAGACGAAAATACATACGTAGGTGTCCTAGCAGTAGTATGTAACTGTAAATTCTACTATCATACAATGCTATCAGATCTGAATTAGTACTGTTGATAGCACCTACAATCTCCCATGGACGCTTCTGATTGGGCGATCTCATCTAGAGCAATCTACTTCCAGATTTAGAAACCCCCACCTGGTTCGTCCACAACCATCATGGACTCAAGTGCGATCAACGTAGGACGCTTGAAGCTCACAGAATACAAGCTGCTTGTTGATTCAAATCACATTTATCGCAGCGAGACCCCAGTCTCAGAGCTCGTTGAACTCTCGGACCTCTTTCTCCAGAACTTTCGACATCCACCGCCCCCGATCTCGACGTTGTCGCAGCACACGTCTGTTTCGGACCCTATCATCCTCCTATGTCGCTGCAATTCCCGCAGTATCAAGCCCATGAGCGACTTGATTCGAAACACTGCATTTTCTCCGCTTCACACACCGCGAATCAAGGCTCTGTGGCCACTATTTTGGCGCTGGGTGCAAGACCTATTCCTCCATCCTTTGGAGAAAGAAAATCTATCTCCCCTTGTCTTAACAACCCTCTTTCAGAGCGGTATCCACGAATCAAGAGAATCTACCTTCACGACCTGCTCCGGGTTTCTCGATGCTCTAAAAGGGCCCGATCCTGGCCTAGTGATAGAAATGCCAGGATTCATTTCCTCGTATTTATATTGGTGGCGTTTCTCCAGTTTACAGCCTGGAAACCCCGACGCATCCCCCGTCCTTCTGCAATATCTGTGTAACATGTTCCAACGTTTATACGGATTCATGCCATCGTACAGCTCAATCGAGAGAGAACTGGGTCCTGCCTCTGACTTCGTCACCTCCGCTCTCGGCAGCATACGTGTTACCATGGACCAGGAAACCTTGATCAATGGGATTCGAAGATTTGACAACTTCGATTTAGGCCAAGCCCTCCATGTCATGCAATATCATCCATCCTCCATGATGCACGCCGAGTTCGTCAGACAAGGTTCCATCGAACTTGTCGTTGATATCCTCAAAACACTCCCTACAAGGGCACTTCGCGAGTCCCCCGAAATACAAACCTTCATTATCTCCACCATTTTTCAATACTTGGTCAAAGTCTATTCCTTGCCTCACGGAAAAGATCATATACAACGGGCAATCGAATGCGATATCATTCTTGCGCTGTGTGATATTGCCCAGCGCGGTCACCTCCGTGATCCAAGTGCCGAGTTCACGAAAGCTGCTATTCAACTCTTCAAGATCCTTTATAGCCAGATCCCCTTTTCTCACAACCTACGCATCGCAAGGAAGTCAATTCGACCCATTACCTTGAGTGAGGTATCCATTGTCAACCACTGGTCTCTGATCGTCTCTCTGGTCCGATACATTTCCCCCTTGCAACATACATACAAGCTTACCACGGGAAAGGTTTGCAACGTCGTGCGTCTTCTCATATCTCCAATTCCCAACAAGCCCTTTTAATCCTGAGTGATCACCCTCAGTGCGGTTGCGAGTCTGAGCCAAGCAAGTCCCTCAGAAAATGTGCCAGATGCGGTGTTCGATACTGCTCACGCACATGTCAGAGAAGCGACTGGGACGCTGTGCATCGGAAACTCTGTCCTCCAGGTAATTCGTTAAATCCTCGAAGACCACCTTCTGTCCAATTTNAGTCCCTTTGACTTTCATAGAAATGGCTGCACACCAGCCCGATGGGCGTTGGCTTACGAGTATCAATACCGACATCCTCAAGAGATCCAAGGAAAAAATCACCCTCCTCTTCCAAAAATATGCGCTCATCAACGAACAAGCTGATCGTCCTCCTCATGTAGCCATCTCAGTCAACTACTTTGCCCATCCCATTACCATCTCTAGCGAGACTATCGATGAAGAGTATAGCGAAAATACCAAGCCAGAAGCGAGTCTGACCGACTTGTTGGATGTTACAACCGTCATCCCCATGAACGCCAGTGATAATACAGTCCTCAAGGTCGAGCTTGAACAGAACCTCTGTCCCGAACCGCCCTACTACACTCGTGAGGAGTTTTTAGAGCAGAGTGTGGGAGACGATGACGATTTGATGAAAATTCGAGCTGAAATTACGAGGATTGAGGACATCCTGGGAGAAACCGCTACACAAGCAGGAGCTGGCATCCCTATTGTTTTCGAAGATTCTGGGGACTGGGATACTGGGGACATTAGTCACTAGTTATCGTCTGTTCACTAGCTAAATTTATGCTGGATCGAACTTTATAGGCCCGAAACAAGCTGCGGCATGAGGGCGGATGGAATGGACGAAGTTCTGGTCACCCCTAATCAGGGGATAAGGGGACTGCTGTTGAATCTTGATGCTAAACTGCACATTCTTCATCTCATCTGAGCTATACTGCTGTACTATCTCAAATATTGGCCATACGATACCATCTGGCGGAAGCCACTCTATTGTCTGTTGAGAGATGCGACGGTTGTGGCAGAAGGGCTCCTGAGTCGGGGATCCCCGACAGATTTTGGCTCCGCGAAGCGACGAAAGCTTGTGCCATGTGCGATCGGTGACCGACCTTGCACCGTCAACCAACGCGCAATTGACTGGGGACTCATAACCTAATCAATCCGCCGCCGCCATTCGCCTCTGAAAAACGGGACCTACTACTGGAAGCAGGGACGTCAGGTGTCAACGTCGCATCACTGGCCCAACGCTGTCGAAAGATGAATATCCTAATTTTCCCCTGCTTGGGTCTTTGGCGTTCGCTAACCAGATTTTGAAGCGAGAGGAGTCGATGGCAGGAAAACGTATAGGTGACAAATGGAAATCATTTCTACCTGAAAGCTCGATGTTTTGGCATGCGTAACGTCCAGATGTCACCAGTTACTTCGTTGCCCAAAGTCAGTCGAACCTGCCAGCCTGGCTGTCTCTCAAACATAACAACCTCGCTGCTGTTCACGTATGTACACTTGAACTTGTGTCCAAATCCCGCTTACCAGGAACATATTGATATCATGTGCAGAACCTCCGATTACGGTTATGTGGCGAAGGGACGGTATCTTGAACGGACCTGTGTCACACCTCCCAGTGCTCAGTCTTACTGCTAAGACTCGTGCTGGTCTATGATCTTGGTGCAATGCTGCGCTCGTAGAAGGCATCTTTTGGTGAGAAGTCCAGCGCGAGCCTCGAGCTCAAAATGGGTTAGACTTCTTGCCAGGCCTTCCTAACGATTGTGCGACCTGATCTCAACTTGAACCTGACACGACGCCTCCATCGACGCCGTAGTAATCAGCCCTCGACGACTGTCAATTCCCTGTCTGCTCTACACCCTGGCTGTCTCATTCAGTTCCTGGAGTCGCGAGTATATAAGTCCTGTCTTCGCCCCCGTTATACTTCATTCACTTCACTTCCATTCCTCTCCCTTTTACGACTTCCTTCGGCATACGAGCTTTTTTNCATTTTTCATTCATCTTCTCAAGCTCGTTTGATCGCCGCATCTTTTTCAACCTCTTCACGCCTTCGACTTCACCATGAAATTCTCTTTTACTTTTGCAATCGTTGCAGCTGTGCTGTGTGCTTCTCAGGCTATCGCACTTCCTAGCGGATATGCTCAGAAGGTATGTCGTCCGTTTGCAAGAGTTAAGACACCCACTCATGTACTTAAACACCCGCAGAACAAGAACCAGCACAAGTCCAACAAGGCCAAGACCACCACGTCATCGAGTGCCATGGTCGATACGACGCCACCCGCAGCGGTGTATACCCCTCCTGTCGTCATTGAAACCCCGGCCACTGAGGCTACCCCTCCTCCAGCCACTACTGAAGCCCCCATGACCGAGGCAACCCCTCCGGCGACTACTGAGGCGCCCCCTGCTACCACCGAATCCCCTCCTGCCCCTCCCGCTGTCGAATGCCCTCCGGCTTCCAACGCCGTCTTCCTCCAACGCGCATTCAATGGTCATGCCGTAGATCATTTCTACACTAMCGACGCGCACGAGATGGCCAACGCCAACGCCAAGCTGGGCTATCATAAAGAAGCACATGCCGCGAAGGTGTTCCCTAACATGGAGAAGAACACCATTCCTCTCTTCCGGATGTTCAGTGGGCATGCGAGGGATCATTTCTACACGACTTCAGCGCATGAACGCGATAACGCCGTTCACAAACTTGGGTACAGCAATGAGGGTACGGCCGGKCATGTCTTCCAAGAGCAAATTTGTGGGAGCGTGCCTTTGCATCGGTTGTTCCATCCCCACGCCAGGAACCATTTCTACACTGTCTCTGAGCACGAAGCTGCGAACGCTGCTGCTCACCTTGGGTATCACCGCGAAGGTGTAGCGGGCTTTGTTCTCCCTCCCAACTAATTGACTCACGGACTTTCGATGAATATACCCGGCTCCGACTCAGCTGTCGGCCTTGACTTTGACTTGTTATTATCACGATCTTATTTTACCACCTTTCATTCCTTTCTTACCATACCTTTTTTTGCTTTTACTTGTGACTTAGGGTTTTATATGNTNNNNTNNGNCTCCTCACCTGTGATGAACTTCGCTCAGTATTGCGTGTGGTTTTGTGTTTGATATTGTCAACTATTAAGATACGAACACTAGTGCYTGGTTGAACGGTTGGGGTGACCCAGGAAAAGAACCATTAACCATANGTACTTGATCATCTCAAYCCAGTAAGTGRCCGAAACACTTCATAAAATATGCATCGTCCAGCACCGGAAAGAGAGGCGACGAGCCRCYCTGACGTAACRCCCATTCAGTATTCTTCGTTCCATACGTAGGCATGTAYGCATAAGCCTCCCAAGCTGTACGACCATCGTGATATACCGGATTTTTCAGCATCGGAAACACTGCAAAAAGCCTGTTGGCCTCAGGCTTGGCTGATTGYTCCAGCCTTTCGATCCATTGTGWGTATGGAAGCATATCCATCTCMGCGCCATTGCTACGCAAAATCTCATAGAGCCTGAGAATATCGACGTGACTAGTTTGCTCGTCCTCGGGAGGAACGATATTGAAGCACCGGCCGATGGTTTCTGGAGTCAAAGAGATCCGTAGGATGGTGGAAGCGGTATAATCGACAGGGACGAAAAGCTTGCTCTGGTTAGGTAGATGAGGCCACGCCCCGATTGCAAGACATCCTTGGACAAGGCGATACACGAAATCTTCGGTATTCCCAAGATAACGTGGGCGACCACCGAGGATGTGGCCAGGGCGGTAAACGCACACTGGGATGCCTCGGTCGATAGCTCTCCGCACCATTTCCTCCGCAACCCATTGACTCTGCGAGTATCCGATGTCGAACTGCATATTTTCAAGGTAAAGATAGAGGTCGGCTTCTTCAGCGAGGTACGAACTAGGTCGACTCAACCCGACAGGTCCGTAGGCCGCGATGCTGGATACATAGTGAAGGGGCTTGAGAGGTGACGTCGCTGCAAATTGGATAATGTTTCGGGTTCCGATAACGTTCGCCGGCCGATGGAGTGAATATGGTTCCGTGTAATTCACTTTGGCTCCGAGGTGGTAGATAATTTGCACCTTTTGCACTAGCTCCTGGTACAGCGCATCGGAAAGCCCAAACCTATCGTCTTCCAAGCACCCATGGACGACTCGGAGCTTTGATAGGAAATTCAAGGCCGTGTCGAGGAGATGATACCGCTGCAAAGCATGTTGAACCCGTTTCATCGCCACAGAGTTGTTGTTTGCTCGGACCAAGGCATAGACGAGCTTGATTTCTGGGTTTCGGAGAAGGTCTGAAAGCATGTACACGCCAAGAAATCCGGTTACGCCCGTGATGAAGACGACGCTTGGAGTGACTCCAGCGGCATCAGGACAATCAACGTGAGAAGCGGGGACGATACTGTCCGCAATCTTGGAGTCTTCAAGGAGGATTTCAATGATGGAATGGGAGGTAGAAGTATCATCCTCAACRTTGCCTGYCTGGTGCTCGGGYAWWACAMTTGCAAGYTGGCGGATACTTGGGTAYTCATAGATCGTTTTGACGGKMAGTTCCCGTCCAGATGCTYTGCGAAACCGATAGGACACAGTCACCACGGAGATGGAGGAAGCGCCGAGAAGGAAGAAATTRCTTTCTGGGTCGATAGTCGGTACCGCTAGCACCTCTTGCCAGATGYGGTTGAGCAGAGCGGCTGGGTCRTTTACGCTGACTAGAKTTGGTTGGRTTTGAGGACCAATAACCGTGCCAAGGTAGCTTGTGGACAGAGCCTGTCGGTCCACCTTTCCATTGGGCGTGAGAGGAAGYTCCGCGCKGYGATGAAGCCGAGGAATCATATAAGCCGGGAGGATGGTTCGAAGATGRAYGAGAAGCCCTTCCTCAACGRCRRACGGAGGSATRTYATCCTTRAYGATGATAAAGGCCACAAGGAACGGCTCTGCGTGAGCAACCTTCATAAGTACGGTTGTGCACGCAGCGACGGATCCATGGCCGAGAATCGCGTTGTCAATTTCTTCAAGTTCGAAACGGAGGCCTCTCAGCTTGACCTGATTGTCCAGGCGCCCCACGTAATCCAGGAGGCCTCCGACTACGCCGTCCCTCCATTGCACCTGGTCGCCCGTCCTATACCATTTTATACCATCAATCATCACAAACTTCTGCTTCGTGATATCGGGCTGGTTGCGATAGCCTCGAGCCACAGAGTCGCCACCAATGTAGAGCTCTCCCATCACTGGACCGGTCACCTCCCGAGAAGAGTCGTCCATAACACGGAACAGCGTGGCTTTATCATAAGCGACGCCAATTGGCAGACCGTTATCTTCTTGGACATGTTTTGGGTCAACTTTGTAGCAAAGAGAGAAGACAGAGCATTCTGTCAACCCATAGCAGTTGAACAACGAAAGCGTGGCGGGTGCGATTTCAAGCACCGACTTGACGGCTTGTAGATTGGCTGCTTCGCCAGCAAAAACGACCCATCTGAGAGAGTTGAAAGTCTGGGGAAGGGCGTGGCTGACAATGTTGAATAGGGCTGTCGGTAAGGCGGCGACAGAGACTTGGTGCCTACGAAATGTAGAGCAAAGGGCACTCGGATTGCGAGTAACTTCGGGAGAGATGATGACCAGTGTAGCACCGGACAGGAAGGTACACCAAACTTCGAACAAAGATATATCGAAAGTTGGTGCACAGAGATGAGCCACACGGTCGTCCGGTTGGAAAGTGAAGTGGTCATTTTCAACGAGGCGAAGTAAACCTTTTTCTAGCACCTGTACTGCCTTTGGAGGACCGGTGCTTCCAGAAGTGTGGATGACATGCGTGGCTTGTTCGAGGTGTGATTCAGGAATGGAAGGTGATGTGTCCTTGGTGGATCGTGGTTGTACTCGAATTCCGGAAGGAGCCTCGGAATCAAGCAGTAGCACCACACGAACACGCAGCCTCTCCATCATTGCTTCCTGTCGCTGCAGGGGGATTTCCGGGTCTATCGGTACACAACAGGCTTTACATTGGAGGATGGAAAGCTGTGCGAGCACTTGCCCAGCACACCGAGGCATGAGGATGCAAACGGGCTCCTCTGGCTGTAAATCCGGTGTCGCAAGGACGAGACGAGCAGCTAGTTTTGTGGCATCCTCCAGCAAGGCAGCGTATGTGAATTTCATATCCGACGCGTCGTCGATGATAGCGAGCGCGGTAGGTGTAGTCTTTGCATTCTTCAAAAACCTTTGGTAAAGGACTGGAAGGTGGTCTTGGGTTGACGGCATAATGAAACTGGGCTGATAGTCAAGGATAATACGTCAGTGAGTAGGATATACTGTAGCTTGGATGAAGACTAACTTGATGTCAATTCGCTATCCCAGTCTTGGATCAGGGTGAGGTTGGGGGATATGAGCAAGTGAAGGGATCCTTTTCAATAAGAGCAGCAACTCTCGGTCCGATGCATCCCAGCATCCAGGCATATGGCATGCGAATAGATAATGATAGTGACTGGCATCTGGATGCGTCTTCGTCGGTGAGCGGGATGGTGCCTGTCCGGCTCCTGCATCAATTTTGGGTCGTCTGCCTAACGAATATCTGATGAACACGCGAAGTTTTAGCAGACCAGAACCACTGACCTCACAGCAAATCCGCTTGGAAGTTCAAAAGGAGACCAGCAGCTACAGCAGAGCCGGTGGTCACCATCCCGAGCCCGTAGGCCGAATGCTGGATAATGGTCAACTCCAAGTCAACTCGCCGTGACGCAGTCCAGTTGAGCACGACTTGCTTACTGCAAGTTATATTAGCTACTTGGAATCCTGTTTTCATGCTTTGGTGAGTAGGCAAGATTGGTAGGCTGGTAATTCTTAGAGTGCCACGCAGGTTGTTGAGCTCAACAACAATGCAATGGAACGAGCGCTCAATTAACCTTTTAACTCGGGTCCGGTTCCTCGACCGATCGTAAAAATGGAAGTAAAAGATTATTTTAGGCCAATTTTGGCCCAACTTTTAGCCAATGACCCGGAATGATTGACTCTTTTGCTGGGATGACATTACAGAATTTACAAAGGTCTTTTCGTTTGAATTGCAGTTGATGTTGGACACTCGATATCGTTAGCTATAATTATAAGAGCCTTCCTACATAGCCCGTGACCGAGCAGCAAGTTTACTGAATTTTGACTTGGTTCGTCGCGTCCTTTTCTATCGGCTCGTTGAAAGTATTGATGTCCCATTTAGGCTTATACGTGAAGGGGATGTTGAATCTAGGACGCATGTTCAACTCAAGCGAGCGGTAGTCAACAAGGTCCGGCCTACCTGGTATAGTTGTTCTCCCCAACCTTGGAGACGGCCTGGTACTCTTCTTCAGTAAGCTCGATTTGCTGGAAATTCGAGATGATTCGCTCCTCCTGGACACTCTTGGGAATGACAGAGTATCCGCGGTAAGTACCCCAAGCGACCAACACCTGAGCAGGAGTGGCGCGACGCTTGTGGGCGATTTCTTGAATGGCGGGGTAATCGGTGAGTTTGGGCTTTCCAATCACTGCGCGATGCGTCAGACAGGGTCAATTCCATCATAGTTTCGCGGTCACACGTACGGTTATTTCCTAGGGGGCTGTACGCGGTGATCAAGATGCCCTTCTCCTTGCAGTACTTGACGAGTTCATCTTGAGGAAGCAAGGGGTGTGCTTCGATCTGGTTATTCACCTACGTCATAGCAATTTTGAGTCCCTCGGAGTCAGATACGCTAAAAGCATAAACCCACAGGAACAACGCCAGTCGCGTTGATGATGCCCTCCAGGTGTTCGATCGTGAAGTTGGAGACACCAACATTACGGACTTTCGACTTGGGGAGGGCGATCATCGCTTTCCAGGTATCGACAAGAGAGGGTTCAAGGTCTAAATCGATTTCATCCCCAGCAGCGTTTTTGGGGTTGAGAGTACCGCGGCCGGGGGCGAAGGCGATCGGCCAGTGAATGACTAGGTTAGATCATGAGAATCTAATCTAACTTGACGTAGATAAGATAACTCACGATAAAGGTCCAAGTATTCGACGCCGAGCTGCTTCAACGTCTCGTCGAGTTCCTTCTCCACTTCCTCAGGTCGATGCGCGGTGCACCAAAGCTTGGAAGTCAGGAACAGATCCTCTCTCTTGACGACAGAGGGAATGACTTTCTTCAAAGCAGCGCCGACTTCGTCTTGGTTCTGATAGCACATAGCAAGATCGAGGTGACGGTAGCCATTTCGTACAGCGATCTCGACCTGAAAGGCGATAGGTGAGCCACTTTCCTTCATAATTCGCGGGTTCTGTCGACTTACCGCTTGCTCAACTTCCTTGGGCTTGGAAAGCCATGTTCCTAGACCAATCTGAGGGATGGTGGTGGACCCCAGTTTGAGAGCTCTGGCGAAAGACATTTCGAAGAGGATTTGAATGACCTAGTGGGCGGTGGTGGTGGTAGTGGGGAGAAGGATACGATGACCAGTCGACTTATATTTGTGCGTCATGGCACCTCCGGCCCGGAGATGGCGGCCCGGTGGAGTCATGGTCGTCCATGTGCTGGAAGGTTGGAAGAAAGGAATTTGCTCGGAGAGGGAAGCGAGGGTACCTTTGAAGGCTGAGATAATCTTCGAAGAGGGATCCATCATCGATAACTTTGGACAAACAATGAAGCGGTCGCTACTAACTCCGTGGGACGATGGAACCATCGCTCTTCGAGTTGTCAACTTCTCCATCGTGTAGTCAATGAAGGCCCCCTGTTTGGTGGTATTCATCGCCGCAGCGACTCGATAGCTCGCCATTCCGAGTTTTCATCCAAAGCGGATCATTGAGTCGAACCGTATTGCGACCCCTTCCAACTCCCAACTTCACCTTTTCTTGAAGGATAGTTAGATGATGGTAACCTGAGCGTTGAGATTTCCCAGTCTCTCAATGTTTCCTAGGCCATGTCTCGACGAATTGGTTCTTCTGGGTGGTGGTCCTCAGATGAGTTAGAGATTCGGAGAAGCACGCCAGAGGCAAACATGGTGGTTTGAAATTTGGACCAACAGAATCAAGCGCCCAATGATTTCTCTAGCCTTAGCTTGGCCTGAGCTTCAGTGGCGATCTTTATGAATTCTGCTATATACACACAGCATCACCGTGTATTCAAGACGTAGATGTATTTAGTCTGCCTCAGCGGGAGCGATGCGACTGGCGTCAGTCGTCAAGATAAAGGCCCTCTCAACGTATTGCTGGGCAATCTTTCTAATGTCCTCCCATTTGACCTTTTCAGCGTCGAAGTCAAGCTTAGCGAAGTAGTCGAGATGCTCCTGCCAATAAGCCAGCTTTTCGATGAGTTCAGAGAAGGTGTCTGACATGGCGAGCCATGCAGCTAGCCAGAGTAGAATGTTAAGCAGTCGACCACCTCGTAGGCCAAAGTTATACGACTTACATGACATGATACCAAGAGTGACCAACGCGTCTGACATCTTTGATATGACGTTGTCAGAATCAGCGGAGAAGGATGAGACAGAGAGTTTGAGACGCTGAGCGTGACCAAGAGCTCTATCGAGTTGGTCGAGCTCGCCATTCAGCCGTTGCATTTCTTTCCAGGCGGCCCTAGCTTCTGCAGCTATACAAAGGGCTTCAGAGAGGGTTGGTTGTTATATGAAGGGGAAGCGCTTACACGCCTGAGCCGAAACAATGGGGCCAGCAATCCAACCAGCGATCGGGATCCAAACTTGAAAAGGATATTATTTTTCACCACCGTTAGAGGAGCGAGGTATTGACTTACTATACGCAGCGGTGTTCTTTCCTTTCCTAAGGGCAGCCTCGTACTCTGCTGTGAAGTCTTCGAGGTCCTCTTTCTTCTTGGTGATATCTGTGTTGATTCTCTCGATTTCTTTAGAAATGGTCGAATCTTCGTCTGCAACTCTGTCACTGATTGCTTTAACTTGACCCTGGTCATAATCCGTATCCTTCTTGAACTAACGGTTTTCCTTAGATGTGATAAACAAATGGCGAAAGCTGACATACGTTGCTGATGAACGTATGGACTGTCTTGACTTTGGTAGCACGGGATTCTGTACGGTCAGAAAGACCGCTGAAGATCGACCGTAAGTTGGTCGCGGCCTGTTGTTGGGCCGTTTCATCTGTTCCGTTGATGATGATATCAAATAGACGACTGATTTCTGGGTAGTATGTCTGTGTGTCCTTAGCGTAGCTCACGACGTCATTGGCAAGACTGACAACTTGATAGTAGTCAGTCTGGAAGCCACTGCAGTTTCCAGAAACTGTAGAGTAGACGTCGAGAAGTGTCTATAAAATCAAGGAAAACTATATCAGAGAACGGAATAACGTTGGAATGAAAGGAACTGACGCTGGCAACGGTTTCAGTGAGGGCTTCAAAGACGCTATCACCGTAGTTGACGGCAAGGGCTTGCCTCGTCGTTGGAAGGCGTTGAGAAGACTTGACATAGATCTGTAGCTTGCGCCATTTCTCATCATCGAGGATAAAGACGTCATCGTTTTCGAAGTCATTCTCGGCTTCGCGTAGAGTCTTGCGCGACGCTGGACGACTCGGAATCTTGAAGAAGTCCACGGCGTGAACGGTCCCGGGGGCTTTCGCGATCTTGCGGCGAATGTCCTGGACATGCGCGGAGAAGTGGATGGTATAGGTTGTGGCCGCCATTTCTGATATTGAATGAAGAAGTGAGGGATGAAATCGACGCACACTGGTCTGTTTTCCTCCGCTCAAGAGCCTCAAACTTTATACTCCAGATCCACGAGTGCAACGGTGCTCGACTTCTGTTCGGAGAATGTTGGGTATGGAGTAGGAATACCATCCGCGCAGTGACATGAACGGAGCGAATAGTCATTCAATGGTCTCTCGTAAAACAAAAACAGCTTCGCCTCCACAGTTTCGACATGGGAAGCAGCGGAAACGAAGGAGCCCCATCTTATTACAGGTTGATCACAATGAAGCCGCTAGGTACGTCTTGAAGTCCGAACAACGACGATGCCAATTGCAGCGCAGGCTAGTGCCTGCTTGACCAGATGCACCGTAGGAGTCCAATTCTTGCTTAAGAGTGCAAGTCATCGACATATCTTCATCGCACAGGTGTGAAATTCATTGTGAAGAGTGGCAGACTGACTCTGGCAGTGACATCCAGCGCATCCGAGTTGGCTGTAGGGAAGATGTTGATCGAAGCCAGGCGAAGAGAGTTTACCGCTTGTGCCTGGTGCCAATTGCACCCGATGGCTTTCTTCCACAAGCGCCCGAGACCATTGTTCGTCAAATGTTCGTTACAACATCGAACTACTTACAAAACGCATCATGCACCATAGCCACTTGAATGTGGCAACGGGTGCAATCGAAACTGCACCCGTGTGTACAGTCCTTTTTCTGCTGCTTTTGTGGACCCAATGAAATTGGAATTCGATCGACTCGAAGGCGTGCAGGCGACTACTACATTCTAGCTCTCCACTCTTCAGGATGACATGAGGTTCTGTTCGTTTTACTCTCTAGGTCGCCTCCGCTCAAGAGGCTCCAAAAAATGGCTTCCACTGTCAAGGTCAACGGGCCCCAACAGCACCCATAACGTACATCCAATATGGAAGGTCGAAGTTGAAGCGAAGTTGAACGATCTCTTCACGAAATCCACAAGGTCTATACACGGTCCTCGTATCAGTTCGTCGCTTCAGACTTAACGATACAACCTATAAATCCCCTCCATACCCCATACCTCCGCACCAGCCCCCGAATCGTCGTCTTTGATATCATGCCAACTTGGGTCGATAGGTACAATGAGCTTTTCATCAAGAAGAAGTTTGACATACCCGACCGCGCTTCAACCACATCGCTGGGGAAATATGTGAGGCGTATGCCGCTTGCATCTATCTTGATTTGCTGATATGTACTCTAACTCTATACAGGTTGAAACCCGAGACCTTTCTCTCGATCTCAGTGAATCCCTAAGGTCATCCTCCACGTTTCGCTATCTCTACGCCGACTCGGTAACCACGACCAGTCACACTATCGCACTACCAGCGAACGGAGGCATCAACATCGTCACCCGAGTATTCCTCGCCGACTGCCTGACGCCCGAAATTGTCC
This sequence comes from Pleurotus djamor, assembly GCA_029747585.1. Lineage (NCBI taxonomy): Eukaryota > Fungi > Basidiomycota > Agaricomycetes > Agaricales > Pleurotaceae > Pleurotus > Pleurotus djamor. The sequence goes on along the minus strand of JAPEVF010000295.1, from coordinate 17,939 downwards.
TTGAGTGTCCAAAGGGTCCAAGTGGATTCATATTGTACACTCTGGAGTTCCTTTCAGGGACACGCATTACCGTCAAGACAGCCGCCGGTTCTCGTGACTTCGTGCCTACTCTCGCCCCAGATGAATGCGGTGTTCGGGTTATCATCGACGCAACTGGGACTGTCGAATACCGAGTTCTGTCCTGGATCGACAACAACGAGTTCAAAGTTGATGGCCAACTTCACCGCCTACTACGCACCCAATTCGCTGTGGCTAGCGCTTGGCTAGGCTCTGAAGTGTCCGCACCCTTTGCTATGGATATCCTCACTTTCATCTTGCGACTGACGAGGGCGTCTCAGTTGGCCACCGATATCCGAATGCAGGCACTGACCCTCTACGCTCAATCGGCCGTACGTGGAGATGCAAAGGCCAAGGGCCTGACATATGTACCCCGCCTCGACTTCTCCGTTTACGATACCGTTGTGGATAGAAATATCAAGGTCGCTCAGGCCTACGAACAGCAATACGAACGATACTCTGACCTTGCTGCTGGAAGTCAAGTTTGGATCGAGTCTGCGACCGTCATGAAGGAACAGTACACCGATCTCAGTAACATGTGCAAGACACTCGCTTCCCAAGCCCGGGATCGGTACGATAGCGCTGAGAAGGCTTTGCGCGAGAACAACAACGCTTTTGAAGATGCAAAATCCGCCGTCACCCACGCACAGGACGCGCTTGCCAAGGGGTATCTCGAGTGGCTGATTAAACAGCATCGCGAAACTCTTATTGCTGTTTTTAAAGCCCTGTTTGATCTTGGCGTCGCTGTTGGTGAATGTGTGCTTGGTCAACCGGAGGCTGCTGAAGCTGCGGTCGAAGCGGGAAAGGCCGCAGAAAAGGCATATGAGGCAGCTGAAGCCGTTGTCGAAGCGGGGAGCTTGGTTGAGAAACTCATCAAAGGGATCAAAGAACTTCCCAAGATCTTTAAAAAGATGTCGGGAATTGCAAGCGCCATATCTGCCTTATTCATTAGCATTGGAAAAGCAATAGCCAACGCTAGCTCGCCTAATCCAGGTGCGCGATTTTCTACCCAAGCAAGCACTTATTGACCAGTACTTTCCAGAGGTCGACGCGCCGGACGCTGACACATCGACCAACTTCATCGGCCTACTTGCTTCATGGGATGTCTACCTGGACGAGTTGGATTCTTCGATGAAATTCCCCATATCAGAAGGCATCTCTGGTGCAGAAGAGTATCGCCTCGCCAGTAGGAAAATGGCAATCCTTGGCAAAGCTTTACTGCTGAGCAAGATGGCGGCGATTAGTCAAGGGCAGGAACTCGCTCGAACCCTGATGCAGCTGTACGTCAACGAGAAGCAACAAGAACGGCTTGCCGACTGGATTACCAAGCTCGAGACAAGCAACGAAGCGTATCTTCAAGCTCAAGTGTTGCTTTTCAACCGGCTGCTTGACGTTCGGGGTTGGATTTATATCTATCTTCAGTCATACATCGACAGCTACCGGTACTGGGCATTGACACCATCGACCGTCCAGCCTTCGATGGTCGAAACGGTCCCACAGTTCGAGAAAGACCATGCTACTCTTGCGATCGAGGTCGTCCAGGCTTACACACACTTTGACCCATCACCCCAAGACTTCCATCGAGTCTTCAACTGGGGTGTCGGTCGGTCTTTCCTCACTGAGGATGTTTTAGAGAGTCTCAAGGCTACCAGTACCGCATCGTTCTCCATTACTCCGGAGCACCTCCCTGGGTATACGCGTGTTCGAGTGAAAACGATTCGACTTTACCTTAAAGACATCGACGGCACAGATGAGGAACCGGTTCGGATCGAGATCACAAACGATGGGACCTATCATGACATCACCCCTCCCAAAGGTGGTTCGAAGTCAGAATATCTCAACTTTTACTCTGAGCCTCTACGTCGAGCATTCCAATACACGAGCGAGGGTCGTCCTCCTGTGATTGATGGCGATGTCGCATTCCCAGCGAAATATTTCCTTCCCACTCCGTTCACGAAATGGACGGTGACTGTGAAGAGTGACTTCGACCCAGCTCAACTGAGTGGGTTGAAACTTGAGCTTCACGGGGAGGCCATCGTAGTGTAATTTAGTGTGGCCCGGGTGTAATTATATTGTCCCGTCCTCGAATGTAGCTTTATGTCGCTGGTCCCTCGGCCCCACCTGGCATTTCCACCACTTCTCTAGGAGCATCCCTTTCCTCCCCTGGCCTGAGGGCAAAATATTGAGCCAGGCCGAACCGCCGGAGAAAGCCTTGCCCCACTCACACCTGTGACCTCTCCCTGCATCGACGCTTAATCGACAATTGGGTGCAATCATGCTGTGCTCCTTCCAGCTTATAAAGATGCAGTACCATCCAAATCATATCCATCGCAATGCACTTACTTGACCTTCCGGAAGATGCTCTCTTATCCATCATTTCCTGTATCAGTAATGCAGACCTTTACACCTTGCTCTGCGTCTCGCGCTCGTTGCAGTACCTCGTTATCCCAGCCTACCTTCGTCGGCACGGAATCAAGAATACAACACCCACTCGGATACCCAAAGCATCGTTTGCGTTTAATAATAGAAGCCTCCAAGCGCTGCGAGGCCTTCGTGTCTATACCCAGAAAGTGCCCTGGAGCATCGGCACTGCGCAGTTTCGCTTCCGCCTCGACGGGAATCCAGGATACGTCACGGATATCAAGCGCGCAACACGGTTTCTGCGAGATCAGGTGGAGGATATCCAGGTCCTCGTTGTGGACGCGTTGCCTCTTCTCGGGAAATACGAACGGAAGTATCCCTCCCCCGTCCAACAGGCCGAGCGCTCGGAATGGGAGGAAGAGTTCTTGCAGTTGATGGTTTTGGGGAGTAATCGTACGCAGAAGAGGATGGATTTCACGTTGTGGGTTCAGGGAGGCATGGCTGGGTATGGTGGTGGCGAAACATGGCATGAGCTCGATTTCCCTTCAAGACCCGTTGCTGCGGCGAAATCCAAGATAAAGGATGTTTTGACGTCCTTCCATCGTTCCGGGGAGAAGTACAACCGTGCGCTTGCTCCAGAAGAAGTGAAGGTGTCTAGTCGTCTGCCTTTGATGCCAAAGTTCTTGCTCTGCACAGTGGCTATCCTTTCGGCGGACGCGGTGACACGGATTGAACTCGACTGTGTGCTATCCTCATCGGAATGGTCGCATTTCTTGCCTTTGATCCGTACTCCGAACCTCCGTTTCCTTTCAATGACTTCACCCAATCTGGAGCTTGGCGATGCGGAGAAGTTCATTGTCCGGCACGAAACGACGCTTAGGGAGCTCGAGCTGCGTACTATTGATGCAAGAGATCAACTGTCGCATTCAAAAGAGCTTAAACTCCCTTACCTGACCTCATTGACCGGAAGGCCTGCCGATGTTGCGTACATTCTATCGACTGCGATGACTTTGCCCTCTCTTCACCGCATTGTGATTGAAACTACCATACTCATGGAAAGCTATGCTTGTGTAGAAGAAGCATTATGGTCGCTAGCACGTTGGACGCAGGACGGTCCGCATCGAATATCACTCGTTCTATTGCTACTCGCCTCTGACGGACGAGAAGATTGGCTTAGACGCCTTCACAACTCTGTGCCTGGCAACACTGCATCTTCATCTTCACCAGAAGACAGAGTAGCATCCGCTCCAGAGCCCCGACTGTCTTGTGTGAAAGAGCTTGAAATCAGCTCGGGAGGGGTCTATGATTTCACCGATACCTTCATGGCATGGTTACCAAACTGGTTCGGTTGGTGGCCCTCCTTGACGAAGATCTCAACGCCGCACCGTTTCTACGCCCACTCGCCTTTTACGGATCCCGCGCAGACCAAGGCCGCTACGCAACAGTTCGTTGATGCATGTGTAGAGAAGTGTTCGACGAGTTTGAGGATGGTCAATGTTGGAGACGAAGAATTTGGGTTGGCGGGACCAAGTGGCGGCGAGAAATTTATTTACTGACACCAAGCCGAAAATAGAAAACATATCCAAAACGGCTGTGACTACCCCCCTACCCATCAAAAAAAANTCCTAAAAATCCTAAACCAGCGAAACTACCCCCCTACCCCCACCCTAAGTGAGCCGTCTCTTCTGCCCAGGTTCGGCATCAGCAACGGTACCGCGCTTTCGTTTTTTTTCGCGACCACCAAGACTCCCAATTGTTCTTGCTCGACTTTATCAACCCTCACCGAGCTCCAAAACTCTTTGCTGTACTCCGATTGAGGATGCTCGCGGGAGTGGTGTTCTTCAAGGTAATATGACTAGACGATGTATTCGGGCTTTGGTTGCTTCGCGCCGTCTCTTGCTTGACAAAGTGGACAATAGATAGGCCGATTTGTACTTGCATCGGACTTCGTAGATGTCAATGCCGATTTCATAGAAAAGTTGTAGTAGTTTGGGCAGTTTGAAGATGGCTGCTTTTTATCAAACCCAATTGAGCAAGTCTGAGAATGGCCGCAGAAGCCACAGGGAAGGGAGGAGCCGACAGGCTGAGCAAGGCCTCTCAAAACTGGTGTAGATGCCAGGGATATTGCATGTAGATACTTCCAGGGAACTCAAAAGGTATCCCGTTGCAGGTGAACGAGTCACTGATTGCATTAGGTTCAACAGGCGTCCAGACATCAGAGTCGGTATTTCCAGGTGGGGCGGCATCCGAATCCAAGTCTGAGTCTGAGTCTACTGAGATGGGGTCCCTCGAGTTTTGTATAGAGTAGCTGTATTGGAGGCCTTAGTCTGAGGAGCTAGGGCGAAGAACTGAGTCACGCTTTTCTGCGCTGCTTTGTCGCGGATGCTTTTTGCTGCGTCCTTGCATTTCCGGCCAGGTGCCCATGATATGCGTGAAGGGTTGTTCCTTCGCCCAGTTGGACAAGACGGCGGCAGAGGTTGCACCGTTTGACGCGAGCGAAGCCAGATTTCTTGTTGGTCCAGAACACCCCATCGGCTCTGGCAGATTCTTCAGAGGTAGGAAAGTTTGAATTGTCGGGTGGTGGGGGGGATGGTGGTGTATCAGAATACTCATTGTCACTTGAAGTGGACATGGTGGTTGGAGGTTTGAGTTGAAGGATGATTGTGGCCCAGCAGGCGAAATAAAGCCATAGATTACAGAATGTGGCCAATAGATAGTAGGAACAATGGTCATCGACGATCGCAGCCGCGGAGGTTCAATGGAAGCGCCCGTAAGCGCCGACAAAAAAATTTTATTCGAAGTCAATCCTGGCTCTGACTACCTACCCTACCCCACCCCGGGTTAGTGTTAAATAAATATTTACTCGCCGCCTCTTGGGCGGGACGGTGATTTTCTCAGTAAATTTCCGTGAGCCTCTGTGAGGTCTATTAGTAAAGCCAACTAGACTACGGGTCCACCAAGTGCCTGGCGGCCCGCCCGCTCCCCGACGTCGGCGTTTTGTGTACGTAATTTACTTCCCGCCCTGTTTCAGGGCCCGACGAAATCTGAGACAGCACTTAGTTTTGTTCCTTCCTTCCTTACCACTATCATCTCGTTTCGACCGCAACTTGTTCGACGAATATACTAGCGTCTCTTCGTGTAGCTAAGATCACGCCTGGCCAACATTGAAGACCGGAATTGCTTGGACGATTAGGTAGCATTATTTCTTTTGAATTTTGTGACTTGACTGCACATGAAGGACCATATATGCGCGTTTTTTCTGCGTTTGGGACATGGTTCTCCTAGAAGGACAATTTGGTGCTGTGATGCTGTTGAGCTAGGTCGTCAGATCATTCAGTTTACCTTGTACCAACCCTTACGCACTCTACAGGTAACGTCCCCGGGCCATAGCGGTTGGAGGGCAATTTTGCCACGGAACGACCCTCGGAGACTGCTTGCTTTTTAGCCTGCCTGAATTCATTTGACCCGGGGCAAGTTTCTCCGGAACAACTTGATTTCTCCAGATGCTCAAGATAGATGGTATACTCGTCTGCATCGATAATAATAGAAATCAAGATTCGGATAAACCCATTCCCATTGCTAAAATACCCACCGATCGCCCAATGATAGGCACTAGTAGATGCGGAGAAGTGTTCTTCGAGAAGAGAGGCCTCAACACATGGTGCAGGAGAAGGTCACCGGTGAGGTGCGTAGGGATAAGATGTCGCCTCGTGATGAACCGAAGTGCCTCCTTGATTACATTTTAGCAACAAGCGTGCAAACATGCCATCGCTACACTCGGCGATGTGAGAAACGAAAGATGAAAGGACTGCACTATACCTCACTAGATATCGAAGTTTTGGCGGTGAGCATAGGCGTGGCGACTAGACTAATTCTACTTCGTTAGTAGATTTCGCGGTTTCAGGTCCTGAAGGCATAGCCGTCCGAAACGTTATGTCCCCTTCAATATGAAAACGATGTAATGTCGGTAAAATTTCATGGAACGAAACAGAATCACTGCTCACTTACACAGTACATCAGGAGCAAGGACCTGAATCCATCGCGTAGAAGATTTCATGGCCTGAATGAGGCTCGAACAGTTATGGGTGCGTATTTTTCCCGGCTTGCATGTAATCCCACGCTAAGACTGACCTCGAAGGGTGCTTTTGGTGTACGTGCCTACCTCAAGGCAAGGAGTTCGTTTGGAACACTCGTGCAAGCAGCCCGACTCTGGATTCACAAGATAGCTATAAGCTCTGAGCAGCTCGAGTTTGCTGTCCTAGTTCCTGACGAAGGTACGTTCCCGACATACCAGTTAGTAAACAAAAGCGACCCCCACATCGACGTTGATGGATTTCAGATGCAGCGGCGATGGCGAGATGGCGATCTCCAGGCCGGAAGCAGGGCTGGACGCCGCACAATGTGATAATTGTGTGTTTCGCACGGTCGGCTCAAAAGTCCCACACGCACATTGAGGCGGGCTGGAAAGGGTGACAGGTGTCATTCGAAATGGCCGCTGCCAGCAATTCATGCATTGCATCCATGATCAGAGGCTCCGTATGTTTTCCATCTTCCATCTTGTTATCGCAGCTCAATGTCTCTTGACGCCAGGTTCATCAGCTCTGATATTGCCCCTTATCCGCTTCAAATATTACACGTGCTATCTAGCCGACGCAACCCACGAAGATTATGGAGGTCGACACAGCAGTGGACAGCGATACTGTTGAGATGCACAGAGATGGAGAGGGCTTGGAGGCGTCAGAGCCTCAGAATTCCACAGAGATCGACCCACAGTCTCAACCTTTGCCTCGTTCACGCCGCGTGGGCATGCTCTACTCAAGCACAACACCACCACCCAACCTTGTCCTGGACCTGGCCTCTACAAGCTATTCCGGCTTAAACTCCGTAACTAATACTCTTCCACCCCCTTCCACCCCTACTACCACGGACAAACCATTACCCCCTCGCCCTCCTCCAGCGGTACCTCCACTCGTTCCTGCTCGTTCTCCCCTTCGCCCTCCTCCAAAGTAATTACTAACCTCGTTGTATAGAAACTCAGTCAAGGAGAATCCTACGATCACTCGTAGGAAACTTATCCGGCGTTCCCGTTCCTTGCCCCTCAAGGAGACCATCACCGTCGTCCAGGATTACGACCGCGCCGTTCTTCGCGGTAAGGGTAACCACTTCAAGTCAGGTTCCCCCGCCTCTTCTGAATTCGGAGAACTTGACACGCTCGTTGACTCTGATGGACCCGACTTTTCTGATCCGAACTTCGTCTTGGACATTTCTCCGGAGAAGTGTCCGTCCGATGATTTCTTGAAGAATACCGTCACTGCCGACAGTACCGCCAACGATGACGACGAGTTGCAGGCAACTAGGTCGCTTGGCGATATTTTAGAGCTATTCCCCGATCCCCCTTCTTCGGTTTCTCCATCCGCTTCGATGTTTCGTGTCAATCCATATCCGTACCCTCGCCCGGCAGACCGATATGAACTTTCCAAGCTATGCGGACTCCCCGCAGAGGATCTTCTTCCTCTCAACCCTCATGTTCCTTGGGTCCCGCCCTCCGTGTTGTTCCAGGAACTCAGCTACGATCAGGCGACACGCGATCGACTCCGACGTGAAAGAGAAGAACAAACTCGGCTACGACAAGCTGATCTCTCCCGTATGTACAGACGTGGAGACGAACCTCTCAGCACCGTTCCCGACTCTGCGGATAACGAGGTCCTTGACATCACGGACTTTGTGGCTGAGGTTGTTGAAGGCTTTCCCACCGATTGTGATATACCTGTGAACGTTGCGGAATCGGACGGTCTTTGGGGTAACAACACGTGCATCTTCCTTGCTGTGCCTCCCTTCACACCTCGCTCACGCACCACGACTGGATCGTCCCCGCGCTTCGAATTCTAAGCTCACTTTCATTTATTTCCTTATTTATTCTTCTGCTTCACTACCCAGGCATCGTGCACTATAACGCACACTCACTTTCCTTCACTTTACCCCTTTGTCCCTATTATACCAATGTACCTCTGATGTAGTTCGTCCACTCGTTTGCCCAATACTTCTGTATCCGTAGCCTCGCCACCCAATACCATCAATTAACTCCTCGTGCTTACCACCCGGCTGTGAACAATTTCAATTGCAATCTAAGCTGTGCGAGCACTTGCTCAACAGCCCCCACTACACCTCAATGCCCCCGCCCCTGAGCGGAATCCTCCTGACGCTTTTTCGGTTGCTGAACAGTAATGCTTTCATCCAACTACTCAGGCGCACTCCTTGCATCCTTTTCAACTTTCTCCGTCGTCTCAACTTTCTCAAGAAGCCCACAAATTACGACCCTCGGACGATTCACATAGACGGCTGCAAAACAAATACAGACAATGTCGCTACCACCGTCCGTGATCTCGGACAATCGCCAGGCAACATATGCACTAGTCGGGCTCCCGGGATCCCTTCGCACGATGAGGAGGATGAGGACGAGGAGATTCCCATTCGAGTAGAAGGCCCCGATGGTAACTCAATCACTGAATCGCAAGAGCGGAGCGATGTCAACCATAATCCGCTCCGAGTTCAAATCCCGGGTCCAGTATCATCACTTCGATCGCGATCCCCTTGTCCCAGTGGCACATCCTTGCATGCGCCAACAATAGCGAGCTCGCAATCACGCATCTCTGGATCTCGTCATCCGGTCGCCGATAGTTTTGCTTCTTCAGCTTCTGAGAGGTTATTGAACGGTAGCCAAGCATCCATTAGGACCTCGAAAATTCATCCAGACATTGACTGCATGCTGTCCATTGAATTGTCGAAATACAATCGCAGGCACCTTATGTTGGTTGTTTCCTTCTCGGGTAAACCTCGCTCGTTATCGCAGCCCTGGAGACTGGATATACAACGTATGCCTACATTTTCTGCCATTGGACTATCATCTAAAAAGCTGAGGCAGCGAAGATATCCCAAGCTGGACCAGGTACATTCATCCCGATGGCGCTCCTTACTGGTATCACGAAGACAAGGTAACGCGCCTCGCCCTTGGCAATGATTCTGCACGTTAATACAGCTCATAGAAGGTGCTTACGGACTCTAACATGCTTGACTCCGATGTCTTATCTTATCCAAAACTGAAGAGTTCATTCACATCATCTTTGATTATATACGAGCAGAGAACATCCAGCTCGAGCGCGATGTTGAACTCGTAGTCGAATTAGTAAAATAAGATGATGATGACCATCCTCGTTGTGGGTATCATTTTATCTCCCATAGGACCCGGTGTCTTTTTTGGCTTGAGTCCTTTGACTTGAGCGAGCGTCTCTGGCATGCCCAGGCTCAAACGTCTTTACCCCATGTCAGTGAGTGCATCTCTACAAGTGCTCTAGGTTCGCCAATTTCCACGGAGAATACGGCGCTCGTTTGCAGCGAGATCAATCGGTGCACAATCCAGATGGCCATCAACGTACCCTCCTCATCCGGATCGTGGCACCTTTTTWTGTTCAACGCGCCTGACATCCACCTCTCGCGCATTTCGAGGTATAGGTCTTGGTACGCCTCTCTTGGTACAAGATTATCATGAATCACTCGCTTCTGGTAGTTGACCATAGCTCCCCACCCATACCGATGGACCGTGTCGAGTAGGGCTAGGCATGTGCGATATAGTCGTGAGTTGAGATCTGTAGGTGTCTCTGGGAGAGGAAGAAGTTCAATCCTTATTGAAGGGGTGTCGCCATCGATGAAACGAAACCCGATATGATGAACTCTTGGGTGGTAATACGGCAGTTCAAAGCCTTCTTCGATGATAGGCGTGAGGACGACTAGAGACGGCGCGTCGATTGCATCTGTTTCCGATTCGTACAGTGTGCAATGCTGTTCTAGAGNGTGCATYWCKWCCCGCCTGCTCTCAACCTTTATGTCCCACATCCGCAATGTCAGCTCGTATTATCGCAAGGAAGACATCGCGGCCTTCCTCAAATGCGCTATGTTGGGCAATGGAGATGCGTGCGTGTGGCAATGGGAAGCTAGTTAGGGTTCGATTTTAACGTCGCGAGTTCTTAGTGCCATGCCTGCCAAGAACCCAAACTATTCAAGGTCCCTGCTCGCGTAGTAATCATAGGACCAGATCTTAATGGGAACCGAAGCCATGTAGGACAATACGGAACCATCAGCGCGTGTGTATACCCACTGGTCCCACACATCGGCCTACTACACATATATCCCAATCACCCTGGTTGTCGTTGCGCTCGGGGTGTTCGTTGGCATGCGCTCTACCAACTGCGCTCTGTCGCTGCGGATAGACGTCTTATGCGTGGTATAATGTGGTTGATCTGTTTTCTTCCCTCCTCAACTCAAGTCATTTTCTTCAGGTCTGGTTAATTACCACTCGGGTACTCATTATCACTTCCAGACAATCACACCTGTGTACGGTCACCGCCCCATTCTCATTCGCTTCTTTCTCCGTTTTTTTGTGTTGAGTATTCGTTGCGTCCATTAGGGCTTGTATGCCGAGGTCACTCAATTGAGCCGGTCGCAATAGAGTTATGTCTTTCATTTGCACCCACCAACTTATCGTCTTGTTTGTGCTATCTCGTATGAATATGCATGACCGGCATGGCGTGGTTGTCCACACCTACACTGACTTTCCTCCGAGATCTCGGCTGCATGGGTAGTGCATCGAGTTACCGGTGCGTATGCTTTCTCTGTTATCGCAGTTGAGACTCCCACTCACTTTGTCTTCTTATTTCTATGACAGTCCCGCGATGCCAACGGCCCTGTATCATCCAGCAGCACACGCATGAAACACTCAGTGCTTCTTCGATGTCTTCGGACTTGCCTACGCACTGGATCGGTTCTTCACTCTTCACTTCTCTTGGATCGGAGCTCACGGGAAGCATCATCACCGACTACGAAGCAATTGCAAGACAGGAGCTGTTTGATAGAAGTAATCTTGTCACTATGGGCTTGAGTTTGGCTCAAATTGCGAACCAGGCCGTTTAGAAAGCACCCATATGACAGATTTTTGGGTGTGGGGAAACCAATGGGTTACACATGGTCGTCCTTCACGATGGTCATGGAGCAAACTCGGAACTTCTAGGCTATTCAATGATACTCTGACTGTGGGATACTAATGCACTAAGCAGCGTGTGCTCCTCGAAGCGACGCAATCAGTATTCCAAGTGGTAAGTGTCAATGTCAATGATGTGTTGATGATCAATTGTGATGATCACACTCTTAAGGGGCATTAAGAACCGAAAATAGGTCTCACGAGAACCAGCTCAGAGATCAATCTCCATGGGTGGATCCTCAACGTCTACACGAGCTTCCCTGTTCCAGTTCAACCAGACCACACGTATGGGGATTGTTAGAGGAATTCGCACGCGGACGAAGCCAGCCTTCCTCATCTCTGGGAGCTGATAAAATATCCCTATGCCATCTGCCGGCCTCGCCATCTTACTTGGCTCTACCCTGTGTACTAGCGACATCCACCACATCTGAAATGGCTGACCCTCAAGCCCCTATACCCCCTGAAGTCATCGTGGCTTTGACGGCGGCGGTGAAAGAGGTGTTCCTCACCGTCCTGATTGGATATGTTTTAGCTACGGCGTTAGTGTCCTTTTCATTAGCTACGGCGTTATTTTCCTCCGTTATTAACCTTGAATTCTCACTTTAGGCTCTATGGAATCACCGTAACACAAACGTTCCTATACTTCAGGAATTACGCTAAGGACCACATCGGAATCAAGCTAATCGTAAGAGTTTTCCCTTCTTGGATTTCTCCTCTAAACGTCTGTGACGATTTGATCTCTCCAGGTCGTTCTTTTATGGTGAATTTACACCAACTTATATCGTTTCCTCTCGAATTCAAAGGCTTTTTCAGGGCGCTGGACACGTCTGCGACGGCCTTAGTCTCATATTCATTGTACTCCTACCTTGTCAAAGACTTCGGGAAGCCCGTCTTTGCAATTGATGTTATTCCAAGGTTCCTCCCTGCGTAATCCTGATTGCGACCGATTCTGACTCGCGCCCTACAGGTCTTTCGCTGTGAGTATTGGTCTTCATGAAAATCCATGAGCCTGCGATAGTCGATTGACCATTTTCAACGTCAGGCGGAGAACGGTGTCATGGTGAGGATTTCATTACCGCTCAATCAGCTGTTGTGCTAACTTGGCAATACATATTAGACGGGCATCATCTTCATCACTCAGAGGTAAGAAACGATTCAGACTCGTGCCACCGCGTTGTCGCTCACGTTTGTGAAGCTTCTTCGCCTATCAAATCTGGATAGGTGCGAGGAGAGTTGTTCTCCTTTCTGGGTCGCACTGATAATTGTTCTAAGTTTCTCGCAATAAGAGCCTGACCGGAGTCATCGTGAGTTTCCTCCTTCGTTTTGTTCCGCTACCCTAATTCCAGTCTTAGGTGGTTCTATCAATTGCGGCCTTCGGTAAATCACCTCAAATATTCTGCTACCGCGCGCTACGTCACTCATCGCGCTTGTTCGTTAGTTCTAGGCATAGGTACGAAGCAGTATCGCAGCCTCGTCTCATACTAGGCTGACCACACTCAATTCCTCGACATTTATCCCCTCAGTGGACACCAATACGATGTAAGATTCCAACTTATTCCCGTTTACCGAGTCCTTTCACGGTCTTGTAGATACGAAAACAATAATCTCCAGGCCCTTGACAGGAAGACTGATAATGTACGCTCACTCGCTATCTTACTCATGCGGACGCTTCGTTGACCGCGTTCAAGATCATTCGCGGCACAATAAAGGGTCTGGCTGCGTTGGCAGACATCCTCATGGCTGGCGGATTGATTTTCTACTTCCGCACAAAGCGAACGGGTGTTCCACAGTGGGTTTCCTAACTTCATCGACCGTAATTCGACTTCTGATACCACACGTTCAGGACGGAACATATTCTCGACAAGCTGGTCATGTATGCCGCCAGTCGTGGTTCTCTCGCTGCGTGAGTGTCTTCCCCCATCATCTTGCTTGAATTTCGCTGTAACTAGGAAATGTGATCGTCTAGGTTTGCACAAATCATCTACTTCATCGTTGTGCGTTCCTTCCTTTAACCGTGGCAACTTTGTGCTGCTTGATGAGTCGTCCCACAGTTCACGGCGTTCCCTCAACATGTTTACTGGCAACCAGTGCACCAAATCATTTCGAAGCGTGAGTTACCCTTGTCATTATTGGTCAAGCATACCGGGCTGACACTCTTTTCACAGTCTATGTGAACTCCGTCCTGGCTAGGTGGGAAGCCAACTTGTCCGAGGGCTGCCTATTAATGTCTCCGTGATAGCTTGAACGCTCGCAGTATCCTCCGAAGCGACCGCGAGAGGGCTTTCACAAGTACTTTGGGTACGACCATGCCGATGCACCCACGCACCACGAGCAATGGTGATGGAACAGTGAGTTCCATGCATTTGCCTTTCGTACTTTCTCACCGAATGTCTTCCAGCACACCGTTCCAATTCTTATCTCGAAGAACATCGAGCAGTTCGGGTCTTCCAGCCCAGGTGGGAAGTATAATGAAGATCAGGTGTGATAACTGATAAGCTGGCTGCGATGCGATCAATCTTCTGTTGGTATAATCGGTTATAGTTACATTGATCCTGTTTCTCCGAGAACACCAATATTAGATTGAAACTTGTTTGTGCGAAAGGACAGTGTCCGATGGATCGGTGTCGAAAAGTGATAAGCAAGCTTGTGCCAGGCCTACTTTGCTGATCATTGCTGGTCAAGAGCTACTGGCTTGAGGCTGGAGCGTACGCTTCGCGGTTCGCAGAAGCATAAATTCGCCCCTACTTATTCACCCTGTGGGCTCATTCCGCGGAAGTGTTCATATTCGGAAAACTTTGGCGCCCAATGCTTGTGAGGACGTGGTTGGAACAACTTGAAATGAACCACCACATTCACGTTTCCGGATTGCAACTCTTTCATCAATGCACACACTCACTCGAGCTTGACTCAGTTCGGTTCCAGGAAAACAAGGGTACTCATGAATACTCACCCTCATCAGTCCATCAGGGCACAGCTAAGCGACGCCCTCAGAAGCATGGTAGCTACATGAATACAAATTTCTACGCCGCCTAAATCACTGACTGTCACCCGCACCCACGCTGTTGCCTCAGCTGTAGCTATTTTTAGGATCCGTAGCTTTGGGTCACAAATGTGTGCGCAGAACTTCGAGGCATCAATACATCATGCATCATGCATCATAGCTGTGGCCCAACCTGTGTCCCTCTTGAACTCGCAAAAATTGCAAGTCTCTTCATTTTTCTAACCCTTGACTATGTCCAGCCCAACCCCCGACTCTGAGCCTCCGTCTGTTGAGCCCGAAAAGGAGCCACAATCGAATGCGCCGGAGAAGGGGCTGGGCTTCTGGCTGATAATGCTGTCTCTGTGCATCACCCTCTTTCTCTACGCTTTGGAGCTCACGGCCGTATCTACTGCGCTGCCAACAATCGCTCTGGCGCTCCATGCAACAGAGTTTATCTGGGTAGGCTCCGCGTACGCCCTGTCGTCGACTGCGATTCTCCCCATGAGTGGTGGTCTTGCACAGACGTTTGGACGCCGCCCGACCCTTCTACTCTGCATCTTGTTTTTCTCTATTGGCAGCGCAATCTGCGGAGCTGCGTCAAACATGAACATGATGATTGCAGGGCGAACAGTTCAGGGACTCGGAGGGGGAGGTATCCAAGCGCTGGCGTATATAATTCTCGCTGATCTAGTGTCCTTGGAAGAGCGTGGCGTTTACACCGGAATATTTGGCATGTTCGTGCTTCGTATCCATCTTATTTCTGCGTCTACTTATTGTTGACTTGGAATTCTACTAGAACTTTCTGCACTGCGTGTTTCATTGGGCCAGTCGTTGGTGGCTCTCTAGCTTCCCAAGGGAATTGGCGATGGCTTTTCTGTACGCCTCTCCGTCAAGACCCTCTACCCGTCTCATAGCTCGCCTGGTTAGATCTCAATCTCCCCATCTGCGGCCTTGCTGCCACCTTCGTCTTGGTGTTCATGAATCTGCCCACGCCTCCTGGTTCATTTTCGTCCAAGATTCGACGCTTGGACTGGATGTAAGTATTTCTCTTCGCCTCTCTTCTCCATTCTCATCCAAAATGAACCGTCATTAGTGGCAATTTCCTGATTGTCGCTAGTACCACATCTTGCACCATTGCCTTGACATGGGGTGGAGTCGTCGCACCATGGGATTCGGCTCGCGTGCTAGTACCATTGGTGCTTGGCCTTTTCGGTCTGGCTCTCTTCGTTTTCTACGAAGCGAAATGGGCAGAATTCCCTTTGGTATGGATTGGAAGTTTCTTGGCCCCCTCGTCGTCTGACTTCCGTCAAACAGATACCCTGGGCCGTCATGTCCAATCAGACTAGTGCTAGTGGGCAAGTCGGCTTTTTGCGTTGGATATGGATATATTGAAAACTGAATATCGCTTCCGTCGTCTAGATATCTCCAGACGTTCTTTGTGGCCATCATAGCCCTTGGCTCGGTTTGTACGCGCTTTTTGAATTTGAGCTTCTTGTGTGCGATTCCAGGCTAAACACCTACATCTAGATTTCATCCCTGTGTTTTACCAGGCATGTAAAGGACGTTCACCGGTTGCGTCCGGTGTCCTCCTTCTAGGATTGTCCACGCTTGCTCCTGCGTTCGTGCTCGCCGGTATCTCCGTTAAGCGCACGCTGCGATACAGACCGCAAATGTACATCGGATGGTGCTTTATGATGGTCGGACTGGGACTACTGACCACACTGGATGCGGATAGCACCAAGGGCAAAGCTGTCGGCTTCACCGTCCTCTTAGGAGTAGGAATTGGGTAAGTATCTCAGCTCCCTCTTTTCCTGGTAACCCCAACTCAAGCTGTATGTAGTTTGGAATACTCTACGACGGTTTTCCCTGTTCAAGCCCCACTACCTGTGACACTCAATGCGCCTTCGCTCGCCTTCTTGTTATTTGTCCGCTCTTTTGCAACGGTAAGCAATGCGTGGATGGTATTGGGAACTCTTCATTCTTACCATATATTTTCCAACGACAGGTTTGGGGTGTTACCATCGGCAGCACAGTCCTGCAAAATGAGCTGAAGAAACGTCTTTCTCTGCTAGCTTCGCAACTCCCGGGCTCTACACAGGGAGGATCCTACGCATACTCCATCATTCCCGTTATACCCCATCTACCGTCTGACCTGCGAGATACCGTTCGATTCGCATTCGCAGATAGTCTACGGGTGTTTTGGCAGGTGCTTATTGGGATTGCTGGGTTGGGACTTTTGAGTAGTTTCTTGATGAAGGGGCTTCCTTTGAGTACGCAGACCGACGAGCAGTGGCATATCAAGGAAGACAAGCGGGATAGTGATACTGAGGTCGCGGATGTGTAGTGTCGATTCTTTATACCCCTGTTGCACTCTGTCCCTTCTTTCTCCCGTACAACAGTGCTGAACGTCAAGGGTCGTCAGACTTCTTACTCAATTTCTATTGTAGTGTTACACTGCTCTGATGCAGGGTCATTGGTCGAGCACGCTACCTGGCAGAAACGCTGTCCATTCAGCCCAACGTCGGTACTCTTCATCCCGGAGTTTCCAAGCGAACATAATCACTTGATTATGAATCATGACACCCGATGCAGCACTCATCTGTCCGCGAATCCCTGAGTTACCCTGGTGTCCTCCATGCAACAAATAGCCAGACGCGCACCGATGGTCGCGGTCGTTTCATCCACCCCGAAGGACGGTTGAGCTCTTCGGCTCTCGGTTCAAGTCAAGTAAGCAAAGTGCACAGGAGCATCAGTGATGGATGGTGCCGCGGTGTTAGAATCGGCGTTTCGACGTTGGGCTCCGTGGCATAGACCCTCATCACTACTACACGACACAGACCTGATGAAAACAAAACCATGTCAACTCCAGGGAGCTGTTTCGACGCGGACTCGCCCGGAGGATTCATCTATGTCGACTGGGCGTCCGTCGTGACATAGGGCAACGAAAAATGCTATAAAAGCTGCCTCACTCACTCTGTTGGTTCTTCAGTAGTGCTGGTCACTTCTCAAGAACATCTACCACCAAAGCAGAGCTTTACTAAACCCACCACCATGCAAATTTCGATGAAATTCATTGTCCTCGCAGTCCTTGTGCAGGTCTCTGACGTCTTTGCCTCACCAATGTGCGTATCCATCTTGTGAATGGTCCCGATGACGAACTCATTCATTGATTTCAACAGTGCTGAGGAAGCCGACTATACTAGTAGTCTGGCGAAACGCGCTACTGTACGTAGCCCGTTTGACATTCAGACATCTTCTCATCTAATACCCAACTCCAGCGTGCCGAGTGCGAGGGAGCTTGTACAATGCTCGTCCTCGCTGGTTCAATCACGCAAGCTCAATGGCAAGGCTGCGTCGAGAACTGTATGGCTCGCGGACTGCCTACGCCCCCACCGACTCCGCCTCCTGCGCCCGCTCCCCTCCCTCAACAGAACGGACAGAGGCCACGAAAAATGGTGGGAAGAAAGGAGTTCGCTCCGTCGAAAAACGTGCTACGGTGCGCATCAATAT
>JAPEVF010000294.1:0-50000 GCA_029747585.1 Pleurotus djamor | reverse complement strand
GCCTTTCGCGATATCGGATCACGTGTGGTGACGTGACTATCAAAAGGGGCATTTTGAGCCAAAATTTTTAACACGACTCTCCGGTGGCGAGTAAGTCAGCCGTTCATACTAACCTTGAAGAAGAATCACCGAGGTAAGTATGTTTCAGGGAGAGTGTGCTGGGGCAACTCTTCCTTAGCTTTGTATTGATTTCGTCAAATTTCCCTGGAACTTGAGTGTCACCTCTTTGAGAGGATACTTGTCCTTTCTCCAACGTCATCCCCAGTATGATCTCGCTCTCATCGTTTGAAAAGGGCGTGAATATCTGTGAGTAGCCAGAGTTGCGATCGTGTTTCAGCTTACATCTCTTTCTTTGAGTGAAGAACGGGCATTCGGCCTGGGCTTTGCACTACCTGTGTACGATAAGCGGCACGGCGAATCGAAGACACTCGCCAAGTGTCCAATGTACTTAAGCCGACGAAAGCTCTGGTATGTTCACTCAACGGCGCCCCTCAATGGTCGACCGGCCATTCGCCACTCACATGGCATCGTTAGAATACATCCCTCTGTATCTCTGCGAAGGTAAGTCATGTCAACGTCTGGCTCGGCCGCGTTGATGGATATGCCACAGAATTCGCCGTCGTTCCCTCCGTCACTGCTACATACTGCTATCGCAGTCCCGGCTTGTGCCCCTACTGGAAACTGCAAGTCTTCCGACCCATGTTCTTCGAAGCTGTGCTCTCCAGCGCTCTCTTTCCAAGCTTTTTCAATTACTTACCTCAGACGNCTCCCCCTCTGCTGGAACGTGGGCTGAAAAACCCAACTATTCCGATTGCTGGTGCAGTCTCGGCCCAGGTGGGCGGGGCAACTGCTAGACGTGCTGCACCCAAACTAACTAATCTATGTATCCCACCCATGAAACTTTAGATAACGTTGCTTTGAAAGTACCCAGTTTCCGAAGGTGTTTGCAGTTCAACGTTCAAACGTTCAACCGTCATTCTCCATATCCTTCGCGTACATTTCATTGTGAGCGGCAGGTTCCCTACGATTTCCAAACGGGTCGAATTGGGGTCTACTTAATGTCCACTATTTCTCGGGCCGTGTTACACAATAGAGAACGCCCTGACCCCCCGAAAGGAAGACGTCCGGTAACCAACCGCCAATATTTACCTACAAGAACGAAGTTCGGGGTTTCAACTTAAACCTGACTTACGCCTCAAATTTCAAACCCAACCTTAACCAACGTTCCACACCGCTCTACTCCCTACTCGCATTCTCTTCGCTAGGATCTATAGCTTGGCTTAATAGTACCCGAGTGCTAATCTTGAGTTTAAGCGGTGCGGAAGTGCATCACCGCATCTATGGTCTACCTTGTCAACAAGCCAACCCCCCCCAGAAGGCCTAAGGAGAGTCTCATAAGCTATGTATTCTCTCGATTTCTCGTACAGATCGTGAGCCGCAAGCCAACCTTGAGTTTATCGTGGTTATGATAAGATATCGGTCTACTAGATTATTCTAGAAATCCTTGGGGACGCGCTACGTCGGACAAGCTATGACCGGTTTACCGGCTTTGAAAGCTTGAAGTAGATATAGTCGGAAGCCTGAGTGAGTACATACCGGAAGAGGGGTGCGGTTTCAGAGTGGACAAACTGTTGCAAAAGCGTGGAGTTAGGTAATTCATTATTCAATTATACCACCTCTGCTAGTTCCTGAACGTGGTCCTTGACTCACTTCCTTGCAGGATTCACAAGCCGAAACTCAAAGCCTCGAGTCTGTACGTGAGACTAGGAGAGGACTCACCGAGTTCTTCGAGAGATTCTCTCAGGCAACGCACCTTGTCTGATGAACTATCTGTTCGCTTCACTTGACCGTAAGGCGATATCGTCGATAAAGCTTGAATGAGGTACCAGAAGATGCGGGCGGCCTCAATTTGGGGACAACTAAGGACGGGAAATGAGCAATTTTCTCTGTGAATTATTGACTGTCTAATATTAATACTAATATTTTTTGCATCACTCGTATATATACCTCAAGAAATCGCTCGCATTCTTCACGTTGTTCAGTTCAACTTTAGCTTCAGACTTCGCCATGTTTCGCACTTCATTCTCTTTCGTCCTCTTTGCCATTCTCCTCACACCATCGCTCGCCGCCGTGCTCCCTGCGACGCAGAGTAAGTCTCCCATACACATAGTGGTACTCTGGATGAAACACTCATGACCCTGATACAGGCTCAGAGCACCCCGAGAAACGCTTTTACTACACCGGGTATCAGCTCCAAGAGAAGCGTGGCGGCGAGGCCTTCGAGCAACCGGAGAAACGTTACCTCTACAGCAAATATCTCCAAGAAAAGCGTGAAGACCATGGCCTGGAGCAGCCCGAGAAACGCTTCTACTACACCCACTACGTCCCGGAGAAGCGTGCTGAAGATCCCGAGCAACCGGAGAAACGTTTCTACTACCACGACTATCTCCAAGAGAAGCGTGAGGAAGAGGGTCTTGAACAGCCCGAAAAGCGCAGCCCTGCCAACACCTACATTCAATATAGCGCAGACGACGCTGAGCAACTCGAAAAGCGCTTCTACTACACCCGCTATCTCCAGGAGAAGCGCGCCATCTAGGCTGGGAGCAGGTGGCAGAGGGGTCATTAAGCTTCTGTAGTAGTAGCTTATAACAGAAGGGATGGACCTTTCGAGCATTCATCCTACGTGACCGAACCATAGAGTATGTACGCGTCTTCAAATGTCTGTTGTAAATTCGTTCCAGTTTCGATGCTTTTGCCACCAAGATAGCTTAAGAGAAGGCACACTGGGAGCTGCGAGTTCGGACAAGGTATACGTAAAGATTCTGATGATAAGTAACGCGTTTTGGTAACAGAGAGGTGAGGCGAAGCTCGTTCCCACCGAACGAAGATACTCTAGATGGTCCCTGATCGATTCAATTCCCCAGATCAGGAAGCACTCGGTGAAGCGATGTTTTCGCTGGGTTACTGTTGGTCCTTCGTTAGCTCGCCGTTAGGAGAGACAGAGATTTTTTAACTGACCTCGCTGGATACTTCCTCCTCCTGACCAAGTTTACCACGAAGGGCTCTGATCTTCTCTCTCAAGTTCCGCTCTTGGCGATCTAAAAATCGTAACGTTGAGGGAGAAACGCTCGATATATAGCATCCACCTTACTAGGGTGACCTTCATCAGTGTCCATAATACCGGGGGATGCGTAAAGGCAAACTATCCCAGTCAAAATGACACATCCAAGCCAAACGCGGCGGAATTGCGTAGCGATTGCCTGCAAGATAACTGAAAGCAGGAGGAAGACAATCCCGAAAGCCATCACAACGATCGGCACCTGATCAGGGATAGTTGACCGAGGTCGTCGAACTTGGGGAACGACAAAGTCGTCCAGGAAGAAATTGATGCGCCTGAACCCGCTCTTGATCACGGAAGATCTCTTCGTCGCCCAGTGTATGACCCCATGAGCCGGGATGATATTGACGGGGGTGAGATCGAGAAGCGAAGGAAACGCCGAGCGATAAAGGAGGCTAATGCTCTTCATTAGGGTTTTATACTCTTCAAGAGCCTCCTTGATAGTTTCAACCTCTTTCAAAGTGGTGGGTTGATTCGAATTGAGGTTTGATCTAAGCGAGACGATCTGGTCTTTGAGAAGGCCGTGAGCCTCCCGTATCAAGGCCAAATTTCTTTCAGCACCCCGTGTTGATCGCTGGAGAGATAGCAATCGCATTGAACCGAACGCAGTACCCAAGATATCGAGTACCAAGCCGTTGAATCCAAACCAATTCGCCGCGACGCTGACGGAGTCGCCGTTAGACTCGAGGGTAGACGCGACCACTTGACCCTGAACACTTGCAACAAATATGCTCTGGTAGATGTAGACTCAGTCTAGAGTCCTTGGCACCTAGCGTATCGAATGCTACGTACAACAGGAATAAGGGTAGCGAATCCATCGATCAAGGCCTTGTTGACGTAGATGCGTCGGTTGAGAACTTCCTTCGTAGGCTTCGTGACTCTTTCCAAGTCAGCTAACACCTTATCAAGCTCATTAGAGGGTGATAGTGCATGGGGCGTATAGGGAGAGCTTGCGGCGTGTTCCTGTGAGAGATGACTCATAGCTCAAGAAAGAGGGGGTCGACATCAGAGTCGCGGAACCAGCGAGGATACAAGGACATGATGGTGAGCGCTACCAGGACATGCTGTGACCTAGCCTTCCCAACGCCTTCCCCAGTTGGAAGCTGTCTTGAAGCTGTCAGTCCATTCCCATCAGGCGTGAGAAATGTGAAGAACATCTCGAAGCTTGATCAACTGATGTTGTACCGGGTTCGACTTTGCCAGTGGACATGCACCGATATCCAAGCAACAGATTGCCTTCCAGTGTGCGAAATCAAAGCAAGATCTAGTAGATGCCGCCAAGAGGTAGAAACATGGGCCGCCCCAATCTTCAAGCTGTGAAGTGTGATGGGCACCCACATCTCTTCAGAGCGTACTTGGTGGAGAGGGTTATCTATACGAGTTGGTTTCGCAAGCGTTCAAACGTTCACTAGTTCACCAGCACCCCTCAAGGTGATAGTATAGGGGCCATTAGGGGGCTATGTTCGGCAAACATAGCCTCTGCTTGCGACCGAGGAAGGTACAGCCCCGGTCCTGAAAGGTAACTGATCGCACTTTTCCTAGCCATGCTGCAACGCTTAAGAGGAATAGGCCAACTTCCTGTAAGCTCATGCAAGCTCTGCAGTAAAAGTCCGCGCCGAAATGCGACCTTGCATTTGCCTTGCATGTCACCTGCACCGCCATCGGCTTCTGCGTAGAAAGTGCTTACACCGCCATAGGTCATTCCGGGCGTACTTAGTGGTACCAAGGCTAAGAAAAGTGAAAGAATTGAGGCGCATTGTTCCATATCGTGCCTCATCGCGACAACACCCCTGTTCAGCGCTGTTCACGTGTCGACGGAAGTGGCAACAGCCCTGCATACCCTCTTAAGGTCGACCGTTTTCGTAACTGCACTTCAACACACACTCCCATCATCCCCCATCTTTTGCATGTCAAACAATTTTGAATCCTTCCAAGCCGTCCTGAACGGAAACGCGACGAAACACCTTGCCGAAGTCACTAAACTCCGAGAAGATTTCCTCGCGAACCCTGATGCCATCAGAGAACTGAAGGCGTATGAAGCGCACGAGGATAATTGTGCCTACGTCATCTTGTAAGTTACATCTTGTTTCGCATTTTGGCGGCACTTTAAACCATTCCTCCTAGGAAAGGACTTATACCTCCAGCTCTGGTCGGCCAATCTTCCAACGGTATAGGCATGCCTTGGAGGAAATCAGATACATTTTTCACCGTTAGTCTAAATTCTTTGACTTCAGTGGCTCCCCCCTGAACGCGCCTTGATTCGACCCAGGACTACGCTTTGCACTACCCGAGGCAGAGAATCCTTTCTGAGAGCGAGAACTCTTATATCATTTGCAATAACGCTGCACACGATGTACGCCTGTACTCGAGTGATGTCAACCTGTCTGGTGTCGATAAATCTTCATCCGCGGGCATGTCCTACATGCATCTACTCGTCATCCCAAAATCAAAAGGTCAGCAAACTCAGTGTTCTCATGCTTGTCTTGAGAGAGCTTTCGAACCCCCTAACTTGCATCTAGTCTATAATGTCGTATCTTTGAAAGATTCCACAATCATCGACGAGCTGGAGACTCATTTCAAGCAATTTTGGCGTCGACCTGGTGCTGTTGCTCTCATAAACGATGCCATTAAGAACACCATGGAACAAAGGCACAACCACCTTATCGAAGCTTACGTTAAGGCCGATGCTCATGAAAGGATCGCTCTCTTACGTCCCATCATGAACGCTTGTCGATCATCCACCAAAGCATTTGCAACTCGACTCAGTGGTATGGAACAGAGAGACGTCGTTTTCGGATTCCACGTCCACCCGCACGCTAGCATCGGCCATCTTCACATGCACGTCCTGTTGAACGATAGCTCTTTCAGGCAGCACAGCACCTTTGCTCATGATTGGAAGACGGTATCTGTCAAGGTAATCCGTGACATATTACAACGCGAACAAAAATAGCAAGGAAGCTTCCACTATCTAATACCCGCCTCAGGAGCCTTTTATGTGCGCATAATCCGTATTAATGGTATCATAGCTCTTTTCTACTAGTGGCTAGAGGTCTTGACATCCATAGATTGGACAAGACGCTTGGGAGATACCTACGGTATAGCCTTGACATCACATCCAATATGACTAGTAATCTCGCATGAACTTCGGTGTTCGTAACGCATGATTGGGGCGATTTGAGCAAGAGGACTCCGCAGGGCCGAGTGAGGTACTGGAAGTCCCGGAGTAGTCAACGTTTGCGAAATATTGATGGCGTTAAACTAGATTGGGGTTTGGGGGGAGTGAGAGCAACCAAGTTTCAATGTATTTCAGAATGATACCAGAAACAGCGAAATGTACATATAAGATACTGATGGGGTGAAATAAATAGGATATTAGGTGCATGAGGAAAATATTATACAGAAGCCGGAGAAATCCGTGATTAAGGTCAAGGAAGCGGGTGTATAGAGAACGGATTCGAGGGCGTCACAACTTGAAGCCACCCTTCCAAAGACGTCCGAACGTGTTGTCGGAGTCGTACGTAGCCTGGATGTTCTTGAGGCGAAGGTGATTGACAGAGCCATACGATGAGTAGACGTCCTGCTCAGGTAAGGCGTAGTTCGAGTAAAGCCAATGATGGTATGAGTTGCGGGTTTGAGCCTCTTGTGTCGCCCAAGCAATTACGCCACGGACAGCGCTTTCCATAGCCGCATCATCAGTCTTCGATGCCCAGACAGTATTGAGGTTCAGAACTACCAAAGAGGAACACGGTGAGTAACGTGGAATGATAGGCTGCAGGGCAACGCACGGATAAGGTCACCATCGGCGGGGGAGAGACCTAGAGGAGTGCCACCATTCGCTGCAGTAGCTTGCAGGTGGGTTACAGCGATAGGCTGGAAACTAGCAGACCATTGAAGCTGTGGTTTCCCTACGAGCGGTGCGAATAGTTCATGACACTTCTCGTAAATCCCAATGACCATGTCCACGTCGACTTTCAGCGTCACGGTGGAAAAGATGCGTCGCAAGCCAGAGGGGAATGCGTCGTCAACTTCTCCGCTCAGGGATTGTTGGTTGGTGTTGCCGCGGATAGAGTCAGTGCCAGGGATGAACGGAACAGCCAACATGTCGTCGAAGAGGTCTGTTTGCGAGACATCGGCACCGAGGTATGCATAAGAGGAAAAGATGGTGTCGTTCTGCATGATCTCGTTGTATCCCCAGACAACAGAGCCACCACCGTGAGGATCATTGCGAAGCTTCACTACCATCTGCGTCATGGCGTTGAATATCGCGGGACCGGTCGAGATAGTGTGGCCTCTGAATCCACCCCACTTGGGAGTCAGAGGGTAGGCCTTGACATCGAAGCGGGTGATGATGCCGAGGTTGGTGCTACCACCCTTAAGACCCCAGAAGAGATCGGGTTCAGAAGCTGCGTTTGCGTTGACAATGCGTCCGTCTGAGAGAACGACTTCGTAGTTGACGACGTTGTCTGACGCAAAGCCGTGTTCGGGCGAGAGGTTCGAGAAGCCACCTGTCAAATTGATTAGCACCTTGGCCAGTGGTGGCGTGGAAGAGAAGCGAACTTACCTCCAAGAATGAAGCCGCCAACACCAACGATATTAGACCGGCCACCAACGACTGTCATTCCATATGGATCCAGAGTGTCGTACACCTCTCCCCATGTACCGCCGGGGCCAAGGCTCGCGACTTTCTTGTCTGCTGATAAGGTCGTCGCATTGATGTTTCGCAGATCGATCGCAATGCCGGGACTAGCGATGTTTGCTGCACCAGCCCAAGGCATGTTGCCGACAGAACGAACGGAGAATGGGCATTCGCCCTCCTTGACAATCTTGACCGCTTCGGAAACGTCTGCGGCGTTCGTAGCAGCGACACGGCATTGGGCTACGAGCTCCGACTCCTGGGGCGTGTAGTACGACGCGCTAAGCTCCTGGAAGCCAGCAGAGCCGGGTAGCATGACCTTGTCGCTCCCCAGCTTGGTTATCAGTTCTTGACACTAAAAGGAAAGCCGCGGTGAGGATGTGCCTTCAATACGAGAGGGAGAGAAGAGCATACACAGTTATTACTGGCGACGATCTGTCTCCGGAGTTCGTTGCTTATAGTAGCAGCTTGCGAGGAAGCGATGAGAGCAAAGAGAAGCAGAGAAGAGAAGGAGGAAGGCATGTCGAGGAAGTAGAGGTTTGGTGAATGGATAACTTGTGACCGTCTTGACTCATCTTATAGCAAGAACCACGCCGAAATGTCCCATACCCACTTGAGGACCGTTTGCTCAGTGCCATTGCAGTGAAATCGGTGACCCACTACTCTTCTGCATCTGGACCGAATGCCATACGGCTGGATGAGTGGAATCGACGACGCGATGTGGATATGACGAGTACAGTGGTTGTTCGGTTGTCCTGAACAAGGATGCACACTTGACAAGATGTAACCTTGATGTGGGTCGAGGTCGTCCTGAAGTGATACAAGGACTGACACGAAGGTGGATCGCATCCCATATGTGGAGACTGATACAATTTACCGACGCTAAAATTGGTGGTGAAGTTAGTCGACGGCGGTAAATCAACTAAAAGTAGTTCGGCGAACCCTAAAAAGAGCTACTGGCTCAACCGCCTATTGATAGGCGAAACACAGGCACGACCTGCGACTGAGCGAGTCTAGACATGTGGCATCTTTGCGGCAAGTCTACCGGGATCTAGGAGGACACCTTTCGAGGATCGGAGGCCCACTCACTGGACTGAGGCTTTGAGTGATCCTGGTATGCGGCGAAATCTGTCTTGAAGACCTGAGTAGAGCATACCTACGCATGCTGCCGTGGCCCAAGGAAGACAAGCTCCGATAGTCGAGCCCGACGTTAGTTCAGCGCGAGAAGCTGTATTCATACACCGTTAGACTGTCTGACAGTCTGACGATGGGTAAGACAAAGATAGGACCGAGCTTGGGTCAAATGCAATTGCTGCAGAGAAACATGGGGCAGCCTAGGGTTGAGTTTGCCAGATAAGTATGCCTTATCATCAAGTATAAAGAACCCCGAGTGGCGAAGAAAGATAAGTAGTGCATTGAAGTTGGGACGGAGTGCAAGTTGCTTGAAGTTCCCCAGAGGCATCAAAAGCGCCCGTCCACGTCATTGCACATAGGCATAGGAGGATCAAGAGAGTAGATATCATTGCCGCCACGAGTTATGAGAACGATGCAAAGTACACTAGTAGTAATTTAATTTATTGGAAATATAAACAGAGGAAAATTGTCAAGAGGAAATGAGGCGACACTGAGTTGACACTGAGGCCAAGGGAATGCGAACAAAAACATTGCAAAATCAAAGATGAGCGCAATCTACATCTTGAAACCACCCTTCCAAAGGCGTCCAAACACATTTTCAGGGTCGTACAAAGTTTGTATGCCCTTCAGACGAAGATAATTATCAGCGCCATACGAAGGGTAGACTTGTTGACCAGGCAAGGCATAGTTGGAATAGAGCCAGGGGTGGTAGACGTTCCGTCTCTTCGCCTCTTGCGTTGCCCAGTCAATAACACCTTGGACAGCATTTTCCATGGCAGAATCATCAGCCTCGGAGGCCCATACAGTATTGAGATTGAGGACTATAGATACGCAAGGTGATTGTCAGAAAAGTTGGAGTGAAGACGGCGTAAACATCAAGGACTCACGGATGAGATCACCGTCGTCAGGAGAGAGCCCTAGAGGCGACCCACCCGAGTTGGCAGTTGCCTGGAGGTGAGGCAGAGAGATGGGTTGAAAGATGGCCGTCCATTGAACTTCGGGCTTTCCCACAAGAGGGGCGAAGAGTTCATGACACTTTTCGTAGATACCAACGGCAATATCAACGTCCACCTTGAGTGTCAAAGTCGAGAAGATGCGTCGGAGTCCAGAGGGGTATGCTGCGTCAACCTCTCCGCTCAACGATTGCTGGTATGTGTTGCTTCTGATAGAGTCTGTACCATTGATGAAAGGCACGCTTAACATGTCGTCGAATAGATCTGTCTGCGAGACATCGGCATCGAGGTAAGCATAGGATGCAAAAACCGTGTCGTTCTGGAAAGCTTCATTGTAACCCCAGACGACGGTGGCACCACCACGCGGGTCACCCCTGAGTTTGACAAGCATTTGGGTCATGGCGTCGAAGATGGCAGGACCATTTGAAACGGTGTACCCTCTGAACCCACCCCACTTTGGAGTGAGGGGATACGCCTTGACATCATACCGAGTGATGATACCGAGGTTTGTGCTACCGCCTTTGAGACCCCAGAAGAGATCAGGAGTAGCAGTAGCATTCGTATTGATGATACGTCCATCGGAGAGGACCACTTCGTAGTTGACGACATTGTCAGAAGCGAAGCCATGTTCAGGCGAAAGATGTGAGAAGCCACCTGGAAATGATATTGAGGAAAAGCAAGAAAAGATGGATTACAGAGAGGACTCTTACCACCAAGAATAAATCCTCCGACACCAACGACATTGGAACGACCGCCGACAACGGTAACACCATGCGGGTCCAAAGCATCATAAACAGCTCCCCAATGATTCCCAGGACCAAGGCTCGCCACCGTCTTGTCCGTGGAAAGGGAGACTCCGGTGATATGACTGAGGTCGATCGCTATACCAGGGCTAGCGATGTTTGCTGCACCAGCCCACGGCATGCTTCCTGCGGAGCGTACGGAGAATTTGCATTCATTTTTTGCGATAATTTTGACAGCCTCCGAAACGTCTTGTGCATCGATCGCAACAATGCGACATTGCGAGATGAGACCCGAATTTTGCGCGGTATAGTAAGAACCAGTGAGCTCCTGGAAACCGGGAGAACCGGGAAAGATGACTTTTCCACTTCCCAAATTTTCAAGCAATTCTTGGCACTGGGATATAGCACGATTAGAACTTCCGTGAAGAGGTCAGATAAAAGAGAGTAGACTCACGCAGCTGGTGCTCGCCGCAATTTCTTCCCTCAACTCATTGCTAATAGTGGCAGCATGGGATGAAGCCGAGAAAAATAACAATAGTAGGGAGATGAGGGATGCATGCATGGTAAGAGAGGCCCGTTGGTGAAGTGAGTTCGATGTCTAGTTCCTGCATCATTGGTCACATTATAAGGTTTCCGGGTATCACTACAGTGGAATCCACACGAACTCACAATCTAACTTCGAGAGCATCAGCCCCACCCTCCATGTCTGACAAGCGGGTATTGACGATCCATAACTACACGTAACCACAGTGCCCTGCGGGGAAAATGATGTTGAGGTAACAGAGGGAAGTTTGAGGGGGTGATAATGATCGTGCAAACCGACATGGTAAGGTGGCTCCTAGCCCACATGTGAACAAGCGAGCTCAAAACGCAAGGAAAAAAGATTAGACTGGGTAAAGACCTGGCGTTAGTTTGAAACATCCGACTTGCCTCTGGAAAGATTAGAACGGTCATTGATACAGGGAGTATTCAAGCAAAATTTGATTTGGTCCAGGTCTCGAGTTGCTTACAATCCAACGGGGAAAGTCTCGTTAGAGGATATTAGGGATTCGGTCCTGGTGATACCAGCTGGAAGCCTTAAGACGATGTCAAGCAGATGTATAGACCATTGGGCATTATCAACGTTGCCTATTTCCGGTAGCGAACGTCAACGAACGTTTCCCGTACAGGTTAAAAGGAATAACCACGTACATACGATCAAATTTATAGGTTGTCGTGGATGCATTACCAACTACACATAACGTATTGAGAATACAAGCCATTAGTATACAAATCTTCTTTTCTTTATCAAAATAACTTTTCTTGTCCGATGACGAAAGACCCACTATAATTAGAAGAACCATTGAGTCCCTCAGGGCAGAGGTTCTCTGCTACTTGACAGCCGATTTAGATGGATGTAAACATCGGTACCGAATCCATCCATCGAGATCAATCGAAGGTCTCCACCAAAGTATCTGGCATACTAGAGTAACAACGAATGGAATCAGCCAACATAGTTCGTAGGAAACAACGGCGAAAGGTCGCGGGGATAGAAAGGCAAGAAGCAAAGAGATGGACTTACCAACCGTGACAGCGGTAGCCCGTAGCCGAAACCAGCCATAGGCGCCTTGAAGTCGCTGGCATGGAAATCCTGGTCGATGGCCTGGTTCTCCATGGTCGTGTACATATACGTCCAAATCAGAGGGATGGCACTTCTAGGGATACCACCTCCCTCGTCGCTGATTTTGATGGTGATATCCTCTGAACCTTCGACCACAATGACCTTTATTGGGGGGAAATTATCTTCGTGGTCGACGCCATAACGCTCCACTACCGCACGCAACGAGTTTTTGAGGAGTTCGAAGCAGATATGGGACAAATGCCCGGGGACATATGCAAACGTCAGGTCTTTGGGACAGATCAATTGAACAGGGGGACCCTTGAACATAGCATAATGTTCTTCACAGACGAAACGCGCATTTTCGATAGCTTCTTGAACAATGTCATGGACATTCTACCTGAGAGTTGAGAACAAGAGCAAAACCGTGCGGAGCGTCACGACTACTCACAGCTTTCGTGCATATAATTCCGACATAGTCCTCATGAGGAGGTTGGTTATTCAATGCAACATCTATAGCCCGCGTCAATTCAGTTTACACGGAACACGGAACACACTCACGTTGACCGATCAAAAACCGGATGCCAATACGAGACATATAAAACCGATCCAACCAACTTTGAATGTCCAGGCCTATGTGTCTAGCGTTCTGGCTTCTTTTCCACTCTAGAACACCCTGGGCAACGGTAGTGACAGTGGGGTCATGACGAGCTTTGATGGAATCAAGCAACTTGGTGAAGCGTTTATTGTAGTCTTGAACTTCTGGTGGCCATGTAATATCGTTGGTGTCGGCGTAATATCTTGAATGCTATTGGATGAGCGAATTAGGGTGCGAGGATTAGGATTTACTTACCTCCTCTCCATGGGCACGCGTAACTTCAATTTGTTGTAGCCGCTACCATTGCCATTTACACCCATCATATTGGGCGGATGCGAGCTGGTGTTGGCATAGTCTTCGACATAATTGAGCAACGATGGGTTCGGCAACGACTCAGGCAGGTGTTCTTCCGACCGCGAATCCATCAACGCGCGTCGTATATGCGGAGGTAGGTTTATCGAAGGGAACGAGATGAGTTCCTGCAGCACAGACACACATACGTGAGCATCTCCTCATGACCGATCCCTCACACGACCACCACAAACTCACCTGGAAGGACTCCGCATACCAGTTCTTCACCTTCTTGATAGACGGCATAGCACTCAGATTGTGGGGAAGCTCGTCAAGTTCCTTACACCTATGCGCCAGTCTCACAGGTAGTTCCTCTAACAAATCCCGCAGATTCGGCAATGTTCGTATGAATGTTTGGAACAAGGAATCGGGGATATGGACTCACCCGCAAGGAACTGACTAGCTCTCAGAAGTGTCCCCTGACTAGGATTCTGTCCAAAGAGCACCATTTGCTGCAGAGATACTACCAACCACGAATCGTCAACCAGAAACCTATATCCATATCATGCACAAAGCACACACCTCCCGTTTGCGGAAACGAAGCGAAATGATGGATCTTGTCCCATAGTGAGGTGGTTATGCGAAAGCCAGCCGACATCGTCGAGCACAACAGGAATGGTCGGCGCGGCGATGGAGGTGGTGGTAGCGGAAAGAGGAAGGTATAAATGGAGGAGCGGGTACCATTCGCCCCGTCCCCGCGGGCGCTAAAGCGGGGTAATGCTCCGATCCCCAAGCCTTGATTTCATATGTCAGATATTATACTGCTACAAAAGTTACATGTTACACAGAGGGAGAAAAACTAGAATGTTCATATAAGTATGGATGCAGGTATGGATAGCACGATAGCGAGACAGTCTAATTGTTCGTAATATAAGTGATGGGCCGTAGCCTGAGTGGTATTCGTACACATTTATTGGACAGAGTCCCAGCTCCGTTTCAATGAATATACGTCGTTGGGATACCGAGTTCCGCCGCCTGTATCATATGGTTCCTTATGATGGGGACGGGGCGGTTGTTGAGGTTGTTGGAATTGTTGATGGTAGGCTGGATGAGACGTCGATTGCTGTTGTTGTTGGGTTGGAACAGCCTGGGGTTGGGATCGCACTTGTGTCTGTGGCTGGCGCTCAGCTTGAAGTTGCTGAGCTTCGAGCCACCCAACTTCCTCGGCAAGGGCTTGATTGCGGATCTTGAGTTGCTGAAGCTCGTACTGCCAGCTAGTTTCTCGAGAGGGATGTAGCTCCTCAAAGACATCGTTTAATGAGTTGTGGCATAACGTACCCACCGCCTGATGGTTACAAGGGAGGTTGTCTATTGTCTTCAACTGGAACAGCACAGGGGCAGGGAGAACCGCTCGGGGGACTGGAAGTATGGAGGGGGGTGAAACCAAAGAGCTTGATGCTGTCGAAGATTCGGACGTCTGCGGTTGAGCACCCTGCTGCGAATCCTCACGAGACTGATAGAGAACAAGGTGGGTACTTGCAATCGAGCCATCCTTTCGTCGAATCTTGCAATACAAATGCTGAGGATCCTTCGGTACCCCCCCCTTCGTGGATGCCCCGTAAAACCTCCAGCAGGGAATTCATTGCCGAATCCTCCCCAGGAGCGAGGTACCCCACCAGAGAGTGTCCCAGGATTTCTTCGCCACTCCACCCCATAACAGCCGAAACACCCTGTCCAGCAACCAGCACAACCCCATCCTGGCTCAAAGACCCCCAGAACTCCCTCTCAGTCTCCTTCACCTCCACCTGCACAGACTCGTCATCGGGCTTGACAACAGCTCGTGTATTCCTGATGGAGGTGTTTAGGCCACCACCAAGAGGAACATCGGACCACGGCAACGATGCCATACTCCTTGCACGCCCGCTAAGGATAATCGCCTTTCGGCCCTTCCCAGGCTCAACGTACAACCTTCCACGGCATTCCACCCAAACGTAAGACCCAGACTTCGTCAAACCTCTAAATAGCAAATCGACTGTTCGAGGCCGCGACGGGTGCGCTACATGAGCATCATGCATCTGCCCCGAGGTAGCCGAAGATTCTTTGAGTTCTCGCGTGAGAGGAACAATGTCATGTGGGTGACAGTAGTCCGTTATTGACTTCCCGATGAGCTCTTCGGGTTCGTACCCTAGAACCTTCCGCACAGCGGGCGCGACATAGAGAAAGAGTCCCTTTAGCGAAACGACGTGGATGAAGTCTGGGATAGCGGATAAAAGAAGAGTGTTAAAGAGCTGACCAGGCTCGGGCGAGGGTTCAGATTTGTCGGTTTGCAATGCTGACAAGGAAGAGGCGGAGGAGAGAGAAGCGATGAAAGCGGGATCATTGAGCATGACACGCAGGCTCTTGGAAAGCACTAGAGGGGCAGATTGATTTTTCTTTGCACTATGCGTAGTCGCAGGCGGCGGTCCAGGCGATGCATGATAGGTCCCGTCTTTGAACCTTTCCATCATTGCGTGAGGTTGGAGGTTGAGGTCAACTTGAAAACCAATGTGGTAATACACCTCGTTTTCTTCATGAGCCAAACCATGTTCGCCCCCATGGAGTGGAATAACAGTGACGAGGTTCATGAAGGCCGTACCATCCTTCCGAAAATTCACAAGTTTGACCTGGCACTCTTTATCAGCGTGTAAAGCTTTACGCATGCGAGAAACTTCGTCATTCGATGTATATTTGCGAGGCTCGCCTTTGACGACGGCACCACCGGGGGCTTGGAGGAATCGACAGTTCCGCCCTATAATCTCCGCCTCTGTGTAGCCTGTTAGGCGGCAGAATGTCGGCGAGCAGAAAACAATAGGTCGATCGTGGCGTCTGACATCGACGACGACGAAAGAGCAGCTAAGATCCACAGGTCCCAGAGCTACTTGCTGGTTCGGTCGATTGTGCACCCGCGCCAACAGGCTCAACAGATCGAAGCCCGTCGCTGAGTAGATGGGTAATCCAAGAGCGGGAGATGCATCTAAAACTCCAAAGCTCTGGGAAAAGGTATTCGTCGCCGAAGCTAGCTCGGCAGACGGCGGAGTGGACGAAGACGAATCAGGGTACGAAGGGGAATCGAAGTGTTTGTTGGAGAATATGCCTGGGCGAACAAGGTCTAGGGGCGACGAGGCATATGCGAACATGGATTGGGGGATGTTCCCCTGTTCGTCTGAAATATGACTTGGACCAGGATAAGACCTTCGCAAACGCAGCCATCAGCCAGTAACACAAGAAGTAACCTCTGATCGCATACGCACGGGGTGTCATAGCGAACGAATCCATTATTTGAGAACCACGCATCATTTAGCGCTGCAGTTGGCAGAACTTCTGCACCACCTCCCTGGGCAAGTATAGGCGGTCCACCGATGATGCAAGGGGGGGAGTTGTATCTGCACTGGCGTGGCTAGAGCGTGCTCATCTTCAGGATGAGCATAGGAGGAGTGTGGTCGTCGAGCTGGCCGAGCTTGCGGTTCCAAGTACTTCTCGAAAGGCATGGAGGCTCAATTGGCGACGATAACGAGTGAGAAAGCGTGGGCTGAGCGAGAGCGTGGTGGTGGTCCGGAAGAAGAAGGGGTAAATCCAGGATGACCGTTGGCTAATAAGAGGAAGCCGAATAAGCCAAAATACTCCAACGCGTGAATTCTCAGTCGCAAAGCTTACTTCCTGGAATATGTATGGAATGTGGGGGAGAGACCGTCGCTGCCTGGGCCGTTGAGCAGCGGGGCGACCAGGGAATTGGTGGAAGATGGGCGGAAGAACGCAAGCGTACTCGCACAACGAGGAGTTCTGTCCCAGTCCAGAAACATACATCACGTGGGGAATGGGAGACAGGAGGCGCTCATTGTCACCCTGCGATGGATCGCGGATACTAGCTGCATGACGAAATGCGACCGCAAGTGTACCGAGTTGAGAAGGCCGAGCATAACCACGTTTGTTTGGAGATACGGTGGGTGACAATAGTATGGCAAGCGTCCCGAATCGACATAAGTACTGAAATATTAAGCAGAGTATCCAAGAATATGCACAGCCACGTTCACAAACGAAAAACCAGAGACGAATAAACCGCTAAGAAAAATTGGGAGACATAAGGGCTGCGGGACCATCATCCAAGCGCATGATTTCTTCATATATCAAAACTAGAGACCACCGTCAGGCATCCACGCGCCCTGAGACAACAATAGCGCACCTTTGAGGTCCTCCTTAGAGAGGGGGTCTCCATTATCGAAATCGAAGAAGGATGGGTCCAGCGGCGCAGCAGTTGGCTCGTCTTGGGGATCGTGGTAAGGCTAAGCAAGTTCTCCTCAGGTCCAGAATCTGGCGGGCCGAACGGAAAGGAATTCTCACCTGGAGGTAAGGATGCCGTAGAGCTTCACTGACGTCTATGCGCCGCTTGGGGCTAAATGTAAGACACTTTTCCATCAAGTCCAGAGCCTATTCAACATGTACGTTAGTATCGGCTTTTCTCAGCGCGATCCATCGCCGTTGAACCATCGCCAACATAGCTTATGTTGCAGTGGCTTCGCCGCGAACGGTCCGCGCAGTACAACACCCACAAAAACTCACTCACCAAAGGGTTGGCGTTCGGGAACAACTGGCTAAAAGGCTTCTTCTTCCTAAATGGTAGCGCTCGGATATACTCCCGCGACCTCTGCGAGCTGATGGCGTAGAAATCATCTATCGACGGCGTTCCCAGAATATCCAGGATGATGGACAGCTGATGGTGATCTGCAGGCAGATTGGTTGGTGGGAATGACGAGGCTCAAGTGACCTCCTACAATCACGACCAGGGAAGAGTGGTTTTCCACTTAACATCTCGGCCAGAACACATCCGACGCTCCACATGTCGATTGCTCTCGTGTACTCCTTGAATGTCAGCATGACTTCAGGCGCACGATACCATCTATAACCTCGATAAATCGCGAGTAAGGCCGGAGCGGCACAACTACTCACCTCGTAGCGACATATTCTGTCATGAATGTGCTGCTATCATTGGCAACGTTCGGTGGTGGTCGAGCTGAGCGGGCAAGACCAAAGTCACAGATCTATGGGAGGCGGTGTCTCAGCTCTGATCACCTTCCTCCAGATCATCCGTACCTTCAGATCACAGTTTGCGTTCAGCAGTAGATTCGAAGGCTTCAAGTCGCGGTGTAGCACGTCGGCCGAATGTAGGGCCTTTAGCGCCCTCAACGTCTATAACAAAAATTAAGCCATGCACGCGAAGATTTACAAGCGATCGCACCTGGTAGATGAAATATTGACAATGATCATCACTCAACTCCTGCGTCCGTATGACCCTATGCAAGTCCGTCTCCATAAGCTCTTGCACGAGATACACTTCCGTAAACTGTTCCAGACTTGGAGGCCGTAAGATGTCCAATATCGCGATGATATTCTCGTGATGAAAGTGCCGCAGCAGCTTGATCTCACGAA
The DNA here is from genome assembly GCA_029747585.1 of Pleurotus djamor. Lineage (NCBI taxonomy): Eukaryota > Fungi > Basidiomycota > Agaricomycetes > Agaricales > Pleurotaceae > Pleurotus > Pleurotus djamor. The sequence goes on along the minus strand of JAPEVF010000294.1, from coordinate 31,470 downwards.
GAGTTCGTAAACAGAACATGGAGTGATCAAAGGGGGTGATTCGCTTTATCGCGACCTTTCTTTGTGATGGTCCATGGATCGCAGAGCTTCATGAACGTCGTCGACGATGACCGGAGGTAATATCAAAGATATCTTCAGCCACCAAACGCATAGACTTGGCGAAACTCACCAAACCACCCCGTATGCGCCTTCTCCAATCACATCCAATGGTTGATAGTTCGCGTTTCGAATGAACTCAACGGTTCGGTCGTCCATGATGGCTACGGTCGGCGTCGTTGAAGACGACGTCGACGATGTGGGGGAAGACAGACAAAAGGTTCGGCTAATTCCGAGCGGCTACTAAGCTAGTCGCCGTCGCCCTGAGCGCCCGCACGCGCCCCTGCTCGGTGATGATGTCATTGATCGAGTCCCAATTTGGTAAGAGCGCCTCCCGCCTCCCGCGACTCCGCGCTCTACTACTACTAGATAATGCAGCACATTCTTCACTGATTGCGATTCAAAGTGTTAGTCCAGTTTCTCCTGGCTGATTTTTAGAGCTTTCGACGAGAAAGTGAGAACTCCTCATCACTTTAATTAAATGCTTGTGTCAAAAGCAGGGTCGCATCTGTCAGTGTCAAGCAGCATTTGGAACTAGTGTGTGCTTCTCGATGTTCATTGGAGGAGAGATGAGGTGTTGTGAACACTTATTCGCTGGCGCCAAAGTGTCGGAAGTACATCTACGGGGAAGGAGAAGTTTGAGTGACTTGCATGCTGCATGGACAAGGTAAATGCGAGTTTAGTCAGACCGATATTCATTATCGAAAGGTTACTGGTGCAGATGGGGTATATGACCGAACACTGGTGGGAGCAACATTCAACATTGGAGTTGCAACTTGGCAAATGTCGCAGATGATTCACCCAGGGTTTGTCGCGAAGTCGATCAATGGGGGAATTTTCATACGGACGCATACTACTCAGGCATAAATGATTCAGGATGGTGACAGACATCGGAAGGCCTTTTCAGTTTCAGCACGGGTATCCGACAGCATGTCTACCGTTGACCTCGTAGGCCGCCAGCCAATGAACCTGGAGTGGTTGGCGCGGCAGCGGGAATTGCTTCCCAAGGATTCATTCTATCGATGTCATTTAGCGGCATTGATGAAGCATTGAGGTACACTTACACCGAGATATTTATCGATTTCCTGTTTGGTAAACGTAGTCGGTTCCGGACTACTCCCGATACCCAATTTCACCAGGGTTTCAGCGATTGCCTTTCCCACTACATACAGTGAATGTTCGCCGTTTTCGCCGAAATAGTAGCCGTTTAGACCATGTCCAATTTCTGACTTAGTGATGGCGGCATCGAATATGAGGAGGTAGAGGTCACTGACTATTCTCAGGAAACTCAGCATGCTACACAGGCCTGCGTAAAATACCTACGCTCAGCGATGTTGACATTTGGCCAGATATTCTTGCCTAGTCCCACCATACCTCCTTGTCGACGACTAATGCTCGTGTGGATGAGACGAGGGATCTGCTGGGAATAGGCATTGGATATTCCAGATTCCACGAGGGAGCCCGTCGAGACGCCCCAGATTGTTGAAGGTAGAATAATAAATGATTTCATGTAACCTAAAGCCAGCGCGTTAGTCAACTGGGTTTGTTCCAGAAAGGGAGCGGACCTGCTTCGTCGGCCTTCAAAATCGTGGTGTCGATAATGCGATGAGGTTGGGTGAGTGGGATGGAAGCCATCTGAACTGGATCAGAATCATCCCATACGGTTTCTCCCTTGTACATCCCAGCTGCATTGTCCATAAGAACACCTATGATGCGACAGTTTCAGAGCGAATTTGAGAGGACCAATTAGATACGAACCAGTTCCTGACTGCGCAAGACATGATCCTACATAAGGAAAACTCGAATCCTGGATGTTATGGGCATCGTACAGTGTGTATTAGAACAGGTTGTAACCCCGTTGTTTCGAACTTCCTTTTCATCCCGCTGAGGATCGCTTCAAGGGACGACAGATGATCTGAATCAGCCTTAGAGTTTGAACCATTCAGCGAGATATTCAAGCAATCGAGCGACTTGATGCTTACCATGGAAATTACCACGTCCGCAGCAAACGCAGCGCCCTCCATGAGGTCAGAGTCATCTAGTGAACCAATGATCGGTGTAAACCCAAATCGACGGAGTTTTTCAGCTTTTTCAGCAGACCGAACCAAAGTGTTGATGCGTAAATCGTGGAATCGGGGATGTTGAAGCAGACGCTGTAGGATGGTACCTCCGATGTAACCTAGCAGAAAAATCATACCAAACATTGAGCAAGCACCGAGAGAAGTGTTGCATTTACAGACAGACCTGTAGCACCTGTCAGGAAGATTTCAACTTTGTCTGCCATGGTTTCAGCGCAAGAGGGGGAAGAAGGTGCGGGCCGTCCGGCACGGTAAAAGCGCTCACTTGGCGCCGAAGATCCAACCAACTTCCGATTCGTTCAGGAGCTTCGGGTCAACTCAACTCAGATCTGTCGAATCCTTTTGGTTACTTTTAACTCAGTAGCACGGACGCATTCGACTCTGGATGGTCCCAATTGCGAATTGTCTCACAAAATCTGACTCAGGCCCCCATCATATCGTCACGATAGATCCGTATTTCCCAAGTATTTCCTTCAAGGTATTTCCACAGTCGCTTCTGTAAGTGCTCTTTGCCGCCTCCCCAAAACCATGAACCTCAAAGAGACCCTTCCAGGTGTCCCATATTGGAGCCGGAAGATATTCTGCAAGCATGGCACTTAACTGAGCTCGCGAATCTCCAAGTCGTGCCTCTGTCGGGTGTCTCGCCTATCAACCTCTATCAACGCGGTTGCTCCGGTCCCTAACCCTTTGGAGGGTCCGACGAACCACTTTTGGATGTTGTACCGCCGTCGGCTAACTTCCTTACCAACCTGGCGTCGGCAACTTGTATCAGGCCCCACTTTGAGGGAGTGATCCACCTCCATGTCGGGGGTTCTGCCAATTTCGGACGAAGTCAACCCACATGAAAGTTGCATCTTGTCAAGTGCGCATCACTGTTCAGGACAACCGAACAACCACTGTACTCGTCATATCCACATCGCGTCGTCGATTCCACTCATCCAACCGTATGGCATTCGGTCCAGATGCAGAAGAGTAGTGGACCACCGATTTCACTGCAATGCCACTGAGCAAACGGTGCTCAAGTGGGTATAGGACATTTTGGCGTGGTTCTTACTATAAAACGAGTCACGATTCTCGCAATTTATCCATTCACTAAACTTCTACTTCCTCGACATGCCTTCCTCCTTTTCTTCTCTGCTTCTCTTTGCTCTCATTGCTTCCTCGCAAGCTGCTACTATCAGCAACGAACTTCGGAGACAAATTGTCGCCAGTAATACCTGTGTACGCTCCTTTCTCCTTCTCATATTGAAGACATATTCTCATTGTGGATTCTGTATCAGTGCCAGGAACTAATAACCAAACTAGGGAGCGACAAGGTCATGTTACCCGGCTCTGCTGGCTTCCAGGAGCTCAACGAGTCATACTACACTCCTCAGGAGTCGGAGCTCGTAGCACAATGCCGTGTCGCTGCTACCAATGCAGCAGATGTTTCCGAAGCCGTCAAGGTTGTGAAAGCGGGCGAGTGTCCATTTTCCGTTCGCTCTGTCGGTAATATGCCTTGGGCCGGTGCAGCAAACATCGCTAGTCCCGGCATTGCGATCGATCTGCGAAACATCAATGCAACAACCCTATCAGCAGACAAGAAAGTCGCAAGCCTTGGCCCCGGCGGTACATGGGGAGAAGTGTATGATGCCCTGGATCCATATGGAGTGACTGTTGTTGGTGGCCGTTCCAATATTGTTGGCGTTGGCGGATTCATTCTTGGAGGTAAGTTGGCCTACGCCACCATTGGACAGGGTGCTGATCGGTTTGACAGGTGGCTTCTCGAACCTCTCGCCCGAGCACGGCTTTGCGTCAGACAACGTCGTCAACTACGAAGTTGTTCTTTCCGACGGACGCATTGTGAACGCCAATGCAGCCTCCGAACCTGATCTCTTCTGGGGTTTGAAAGGTGGCAGCACCAACCTCGGGATCATCACCCGCTTCGATGTCAAGGCTTATCCTCTGACTCCCAAGTGGGGTGGATTCAGAGGCCACACCATCTCGACCGGTCCAGAGATATTCAACGCCATGACTCAGATGATGGTGAAGCTTCGCAACGATCCCCACGGCGGCGGCTCTGTTGTCTGGGGATACAACGAAATCATGCAGAACGACACCATCTTTTCCTCTTACGCATACCTCGGTGCAGACGTCGCGCAGACGGACCTCTTTGACGACATGTTGGCAGTTCCCTTCATCCCTGGCACTGACTCTATCCGCGGCAACACCAACCAACAATCTCTGAGCGGAGAAGTTGACGATGCATTCCCTTCTGGTCTTCGACGCATTTTCTCAACTGTCACGCTCAAGATCGATGTGGATACGGTCATCGGTATCTACGAGAAATGTCATGAGCTATTCGCACCGCTCGTTGGGAAACCACAGGTTCAATGGTCCGCTAGTTTCCAGCCTATCGCTGTGACCCACCTTCAGGCAACAGCGGCGAATGGTGGTACTCCCCTGGGACTCTCTCCGGCCGATGGTGATCTCATTCGTGCGTCTTTCACTTCCATGCTTCTTCTCGGTCACCGACCGTTGTCTTTTTAGTCTTGAACCTGAACACCGTATGGACATCCCAGACTGACGACGCCGCCATGGAGAGTGCGGTTCGTGGTGTGATTTCTTGGGCAACTCAAGAAGCTCAAACACGCAACTCCTACCACCATTGGCTTTACTCAAACTACGCCTTACCCGAGCAGGATGTTTACTCATCTTACGGCTCTGTCAATTACCTTCGCCTCAAGGACATCCAGGCTACGTACGACTCGGACAACACGTTTGGCCGCCTTTGGAAAGGTGGTTTCAAGCTGTAAAACCACCTTCTCATGTCTCCCCCGGGCCACCAGTCTCAGTCTCTCCTCTACAATAGACCATGCGTTCGCGAACGCCACCTAATACGTATAACCTTCGTGTCGATTTAGTTCTTATTTATCCATTTATTATATCTCAAGACATTTTCCCAATCCGTCCTCGCCCAACGACCTTGCACACCAATGGCCGATGGTGTCTCCTGTCCTTTCAAGCCCTCTGTATGATTGGCAAGGATAAAATATACCGAATGACGTTTGATAATTATTAGAATATAAACAAGATATAGATGCTGAGCTGACGACGTAATCGAGGAGCGTCAAGGTGAAAGGACAATAAACCTTCTTCAATTTCCTCGGAAAGCCCTTCTTCAACTGCTTTCAGATCATCAAGATCACCTTTCCCACATGGTACACATGGTACATAGTGTAGTTCAAAATGCTTGAGGCGTCCATGGTGCTTAAGGTTGCGCAAGACTCTAGAAAGACAATGTAAGTGCATTGCGCACAATTCGCCACGCTCATGAATTCGAATGGTTTCGCGAATGGTCACATCGACTTTATGTAGTGAATTTGGCTGGGGAAGTCCGAGAATGAAGTCAACGAGCCACTGAAAAGTTTCTCCAATTGTCGTTTCAGTGCGAAGCGCTGTGATTGATACCGACGGTGGTTGTATGTCAACTGGAGGAACTGATGTGTCCCACCGAGTACCTGTGTTGGCTGGGAATGGTCAACCTCCCTCGTATGATCCAAGCCAAACGGCGGGACGTACCCTCTATGCTTAAGACCTGCAATTCTTGGGGCAGAAATAGTGGAAGATGATAGGATTTTGCTTCGAGCCAGCTTATGTCGACGTGGAATTCCTTCAGTCTTGAACATACGATGAATGGTGTCGTGTAGAAACGTCGTTCAACGGTACAGAGCTCCAGAATTTCGAGACGAGGCAAGGTGACTGGTTTGCTCACTTTCGTCTCTCTGTTAACATCATCTTCTCCCCCTCCACCCCCCATCCATGCCGCCGAGCCCGAGTCCTCGATTACGAGCCGCTGAAGGTTGTCGCAGCATAGTGTCAGTATTTCTTTCAAGTCGGACTGATCGGCGTCAAAGCAACAACCCTCCATGAAAAGGCGACTGAATTTTGAAGATGACATGACCTGTTTAAGGCTGGTCTTCAGAGAGCTTGGCAGAGCGTGCCAATCTGACATATCTCGCATGGAAAGTGTCATGAGTTTCTTGAAGGAGGCAAAGGAAGTCGGGAAGAAACCCGGCCATGGTTCTTCATACCGGAATTCCGCAAAGTCGGGGTCATCGGGCAATTCTGGTACGAGGTCGAGATCAAGATCGATGGTTAGCCAGCGAACGTATTGCTGCAGGTGGGGTGCTCGTAAGATAGGATCTCTGAAGGAAGAGAGGTGGAAACGCTCGAACAAGCGGGCCTGAGCCACTGGTAACAAAGCCTTGGAGACCAGAGCGCATTGGCGAAAGAAGTTGGTTGCATCGGACCTCTCTCGTGGGCTATACAGGTCGAAGAGGTCATGAAAGATAATCGTGAGGAGTTCAGTAGGAAGGTCGATGATGGTGGGCATAAGAGAACATAAGAACAGACCAGTGGCGAATATCGGAGGCAGTAATAATCGGTTATCCCGCCCGTGGTTACGAATGTACTTACTTACATGCATGGCATTTTTTCAGATGGATGTTCCAGGTGTAAAAAGACAACCGTCAATTTGTGTAAAACACTACTACTTCAACACNGAAAGCAAAGAGGAACGAGATGAAGGCATCATAAAGGAGGGGGGGCGGAATCCGTCAACAAACAGAAGCATTCTCGTTCTTCGGCAACACGGGGATCCATCGCTTGTAAAGATCCTTACGAATCAATTTCCAAACTTCAGACCACGCAACAAACATGAGCGTCATGCCGATGACCAAGCCCCACTCCCAGCCAATGCCAGTTTGATAGAAGATCCGAGTGTTGAGCACGGGGATATAAAGAGCTGGTGAAGGTTATCAATGAAGCGAACGCAACGGTGGGGAAGGTAAGACTTACGCAGCACCACGCTGACCATGCCTATAACGACGGACCAAAGAAGAACTTGGTTTGCCCACCAGTCTTTGTAGAAGGGCACGCCGGGGTTGAGCGAGAAAAGGGATCGCTCGACTGGACTTCGATCAGTAACGTACAATAACAAAACCAGACAGAATATCACGTACAAGACTTCAGAATGAGAGCGTAAAGGAGAATCTCAAAGACGAGAGTTGCGAAAACAGTAGAGCGGGCGCGGAAAACAGCGTCACACGCCGGAGTAACTTCGTCGTTACAGTTCGCTCCAAGGAAGCCGTGCTCGACTCCGTAGATGACAATGACGAACTGCGAGAAAGCCGATCAATTTCAAGGATGACTTCGATCAAGGAAGATTACTGACGTTGAGGAGACAAGTGGCGCCCATGATGATACCATAGGAGAAACAGTCACAAATGACGGGCCAGGTAAACACACCATCCTTGACATCATGAGGGGGACGCTTCATGAGGTCGGACGGTGCTTTCTCTAAGCCCAAACCGAATGCAGCAGTGGATCCAGTGATCTGGGGGCAGAATGAGGCAATCGAACGGTGAATGAATGACATCGACTTACCATGTTTAACCACAGGATGCTGAGGGGACTGAGCGGGAATACACTCATCCTGTTACGGTCCATGAACGCCAAACCAATCATCAAAAGTAGAACTTGAGCGATGTTGGTCGACAATAGATGGGCGATGAACCGTTGGATGTTGGTGAAAAGGCGACGGCCCTCGGCAACAGCAGAGCGGATAGAATCGAAATTGCTATGAAAAACTTAGTAAGAAAGGTATGGGAACAAGCACAGAAACGCACTCGTCAGTGAGGACAAGGTCTGAAGCGTCCTTAGCAACGTCGGAACCGGCCATGCCCATGGCAATACCAACAGGAGCGAGTTTGAGGGCAGGGGAGTCGTTAACTCCGTCACCAGTCATCGCCATATGCTTGCCGCGTCGTTTGCCGGCCAAGATCATTCGAACTAGATGAAGACATCAACGCCATGCCATGTACTTAGACAGAAAATATTGACAAACCTTTGGTCTCCGGAGCACAGCGAGCAATAACCAAGGGAAGTTCTGGCAAAGCATCAACTTCCTTGTCAGTAAGACGGTCGAACTCCGAGGCGGTCATGACAGCGCTCTTGGGAGAATCATTGCTGATGATCTCAACGGCTTCGGCAATGGCGCGAGCAGTAGTGACGTGATCACCAGTCAGCCTACGAAACGGATGAGCACCGAAGTGTTTGGGTGACGACATAGAGGCTTACATGTGCACGACGATACCAGCCTCCTTGCAAGCCCTGACGGCACCGAGCGTCTCCGGCCGGGGAGGGTCGAAGATACCGGCGCAGCCCAAAAAGGTGAAGGCCTGTTCGGCCTGATCTCTGGACATGTCCTTGGCGACTTCTGGAGTAATGTAACGCTGTGCGATAGCAATCACACGAAGACCTTGTGAGGCGAGTTCTTCAGCCTTCTGATGGATCCGGGCTTTGACCGCATCGGTGAGCGGAGCGGTGACATGGGGATCCTGGGAAGGGGAAGGGATATAAGTCGTGGAAGCGTCGAGAATTCGCTCAACCTAGAGCAAGAAGAGTGTCAGTGGGTCCGTCAAGAGGGCTGGGCAAGAAGACTGACAGCTCCTTTCGTAAAACAGATAACGCGTGACGAGTCGTCCTTATCAGCATAAATCGTGGTCATGCGTTTCAACTCGCTGGAGAATGGAAATTCAGATAAGAGTGTGAAGCGCTTGGGTTCGGCATCGACGCTGGCGATGGAGACCTTCGTGTCATTGTCGTTAGTGCTGTCGTTATCGTTCATCGACTTTTCGTCATCAGCCCTGGCTTGGGCGATGGGAGAAGATGAGCCATGAGAGTGGTTGGCGAGAGAAGGTTTGCCGAGACCAAGCTTGGTGGCGAAAACCTGCAGGGCGACCTCAGTGGGATCGCCAATAGCCTTCCAGGTACCCTTGGCATCTTGATGGATTCTGGAGTCCTTGGATTAGGGATGAGCAGAGAAACGGAGGATGAGTACTCACGAAGCAACGTTGCAGAGAGCTGCGGCCTGAACAACCTGAGCCAAATCACCATTCAAGTCAACCGCAGGATTAATCGCGGGGCTATTGGCCCCTCTGCGTATAATTCCAACAGGCTCAAGGGCGTTGGACGAGCTCTCTGCAACGTACTCGGAATCCTGCGAAAAATTGCCAGCGACCCAAAGCTTGCGTACAGACATTTGACCTAAGGAGAATTGGTCACGAAATGAGTCCGGGAAGAATGGATTGACGTACCCAACGTAAGAGTACCAGTCTTGTCACTGCAGATATCGGTGACACCACCTAGGTTCTCGAGAGCGTCCAATTTCCTGACGATAACATGCTGTTTAGCCATGCGCCGGGTACCAACAGCCATCGTAAGGGTCAAAACGGAGATCAGACTCTCTGGGATGATGGCGACTCCACAGGCGATGGCATAGAGTGCGACATCGTCTTCCAAGTGCCATCTAGCGACGGAAAACACGATGATAACAAGAAGAAAGGCCGAAACGAAAAGGAAATAGGCAAGTTGGGTAAGTTTGCGTTGGAGAGGAGTGCCAGTTCGGAGGCCCCTTGATAAAACAAGCAATTAGACTTTGAGGTCGTCATGGAAACTCGAGAAGACTTACAAAAAGACCTTAAGCATATCGAGCGCTCGTTGATACCAACGTCGGTCGTCTGGTGTGTCTCCTTTGGCAAGGTCCTTGCCATTCATAACTTCAGCAATGTGACCAATCTATTTCGCTATTAGATGAATCGACGATGGAACGGAAAGGACACCGCACCTGAGTTTTCATACCGGTGCCAATGACGACACCAGTTCCGCGGCCTTTAGCCACGATGGTGGACGCGTAACAGAGATTAGTGCGGTCGCCGATAGGAATATCGACGTCCGTCTGGGGGAATGCATGTGTGACCTTGGCGACTAAAAGATGGTGAACACAAAATGATCATGATCGAAGAAGGTAACGAACCTGGAAGAGATTCTCCAGTGAGAAGTTGTTCGGATACTTCCAAGTCTGTGACGCTGATCAATCGAAGCTATCGAGAGCTGTCAGCACATGCATGAACATCCTGGGCCACATGAACGCACATCTGCTGGGATAGAGTCACCAGCCTTGACCATGACCAGGTCACCTGCACGGGACGTTAGCTCAGGGCTGCCTATCTCTCCAAGACGGATCTTGCTCACCAGGCACGACATTCTTGGCGGGCAAAGACATACGTTCGCCTCCTCGAATAACAACAGCGGATGGGGACGAAAGTTGGCGAAGAGACTCCATGGTCTTCTCTGCGCGATATTCCTGGATAAACCCGACACTGATAACCCCTAATGTTAGGCCAAATGGTAACAATCTTAGCGGGATCCGGACATACACTGTGTTCAATACGATCAATGCGGCGATGACACCTCCTTCGATGAAGTCTTTGACACCGAAGCTGAGAGCCAACGCCGCAATGAGGACGAGAGTCAACGCGTTCGCTAGAGGGTGCTTGAGTGAGTGAAAATGGCACACCAGACGCGTCGACTTACCCAATTGGCCAGCCAGCACGCGAAGTGCTGAGATGCCACCTTTGCCTTGTAGGACATTTGGTCCATAGGCGTTGAGTCGATGAGTCGCTTCTTCCTGAGTCAGCCCATTGGTGTCCGATGTCCGCAAGTTGTGGATGATTTGCGGTACTGTTGAGATGTGCGCAGAGGGCGCAACGGAGCCCAGGTCAGTATCAGTTGACGACGCACTGATAGGTAAGGTGGTATTAGAGAGAACAGGTGGAGGTTCTTTCATTGATGGGGAAACCGAACCCGACCTCCCAGTTTATATATTGTGGGATATGCCAAGATAACTGTGCCAGGAGCCGATATCTTGGCAATTGTGCAATGACGGACTTGATCCCATTTAGACGTCAGAACCTGGCTGTGAGTTTCCATTCGTCAATAGTCACAAGATTCCAAGTTCCATGAGCACACGCACAGTCTTATCGAGTCTTCCTCGCTCCTGGCCACACCAGCGAATGGCAAGAACATGTAGCACACAGTTTGCGCCAAGGCAAGCCTTTCTATGTCCCTGTGTTGATTTCCCAGGCGTCGGCTTGCGCGATGGGTAATTGGTCATCGGTCTGGCCTGCACAGCCTTTGCCGCCGTCCACCCACCACGATGTGTGCCAAGAGCTGTACGCATTTGACAGTGGCCGAATTGCTCTGGCCGGGAGGCTGTGTACAGCGAGTCCCCTATTGCTTCCCTATCTCAACTAGTGAAGGCTAGAAAATGGTAGTATGCTCGAAGGACAAACTAATTCTCACATCGTCAGACTGATTGAGCTTACACAGATAAATGAGTATAAAATGGATGGAATGGATGAATACGGAATATGATCCTGCACCTTTTCGTCTCACCCCTACCCTCACCCCTGAAGCTGAAGCTTGAAGCCGAAGCTGCCCTCTGTCTCTTCCTCACCATCTAGCCGAAGTATGGCCAACACCACCCATGAGCGTACTGAATTCGAGCTCATGCTTCAATGTAAATCGTACTTTGCCGGTGATCCTTACATCCGAAAAATCGCCAATGAACAATCCGCCAAACTACGCGACATCAATGCCGAGCATAACGAAGATCGGAGGGCTGCTCTGCTAAAGGATTTCTTCACTTTCACGGGCACGGGGAGAGTCGTTATCGTACCGCCATTATTCTGCGAATATGTGAGGATCCATTAAGCACACTCGCGTTCTCCGTATCCTTGTACTTGTCTGATAGTCGTGATTGTGTTCTAAGGGTTTCAACATTACTGTAGGCGATGACGTCTTCATCCATACTGGGTGTACTATCTTGGATGTAGGACCAGGTACGGTAATCGTCGAGTCACCATACATCGCCGAGCCCATCCCATGACGATCATCCTTCACAGTATCCATCGGTTCGCGCACGTTGATTGGCCCAAATGTTCAAATCTATACGCCCACTCATCCTATCTCGCCTGAGGAGCGCGCTGGCATGAATGGTAGAGAAGCTGCGAAACCCATTAAGATTGGGAACGACTGTTGGATTGGAGGCTCTGTGGTGATACTTCCGGGGGTTACGATAGGTGATGGAGTCACTGTTGGGGCTGGAAGCGTCATTACAAAGGATGTCGAGCCCCGAAGAGTAGTAGCTGGCAACCCAGCAAGGTTGATTAAACTAATCGATTAGGTCTTATCACACTTCTCCGGAAATGGCGATATGAACAAACGCAAAGGAAATTCGTTTCAGCCGCAGTGTTTGTATCGATACACAATCCAATTTACTTGACATATATCTGCACATTGAGTTTCCGTCACACCTACCGGTTGTCTTAGAAAGCGAAGTACTTGTGGGCTTTGCCAAGGTGCGGGAGGGGCGAGTGCTTCACCGTGTTGAGTGGAGTACTCAGGACCTCCACTTTCATCGACTTGAAGTTAGGAGCATCGATGACGGTTCCATCAATCTACAAAAACACTGAGCGATCATATTTCGGTCAGATATTGCAAAAAACAGACCTTCAAAATTCGATGGTGCAACCCGTCCTTGAGGTACGGCACAACTTTTGCTTCATCAAGCGTTCCTTCGGTGGCATTTCGCTCCAAGAGCAATTCGCTGAGATGAACAAATTCCTCGACAAGATCGCCCTCTTCCTGATGCTTCTTGCAATTCTCGCATTGCTCAGGGGTAGAGTTAACAAAGAATCCCTGGGAGGCGATCAAGTTGGAAGCTGCAAGCCATTCCTCAGAGTTATCGGGGGGGATTGCCCAAGAAGAGCAACACGAAAAAGCTTTGATCGCATTCGTACTGGTTGCAAGCGATCTTGACGGTCCACTCTTGGTCGTAGGAGGTCAAAGGAGCGGAAGGCGCGCTCATGCCAACTGATGCAAGAGCTCCACGGATGCGAGGTCGAGCACGGCGGGGCGCGTATAGTTCTTCCACCTTTTGGGAGATGGCGGCGCGGACGGCTTCCTTGTCGGAAAGATCAAGGCCCTTGAATTCAGGATAGGTGTAACCAAAGGTAGTGAAATCCTGAACGCCGTTAGAATCGGTGGTAGACACCCAGCTACTATCTTGGGTCCTCCAGAACGGGGTGAGGGCTACGAAGAAACGCATATCAGTCATCGTGAAAAGGCAATGAAAAGAGTTAAGCGTACGAGTGTTTACTCCGATGCGTTGGTTGGCGGGGATGGTCCAAGTTCCACCACCACTGCTTCCATCTGTAACCTCGACGTCGAAGTGGATGGCCTGCCACAACGCCAAGAGTCGATCGATATTGCAATGATGCAAGTAGAAGATGGGGTCGTGAGCTAAACACAACCGGATCAGATATCAGGTCCAAAACAGAGAACCAGCACTAACCAGCGTGAGGAACGCTACTCATGTGTCCAGAACCACCGATATTGACATGCAAACTGTCATGGATACCTTCAAGACTGTTCAGACTACTACCAGCGGAGGTTGTGTGGTTGCTGAAATCGTCCCAGTTATCAATTGAGAAGAGCAAGTAGGTGTCGCGATTGACTTGAGGAGCGACTCGAACCAAAGTCCTGAAAAGGTTGTCAGAACGAAGTACTTAGAGTACGTGAGTAACTAGGGAGGACGCACCGTTTGAGAGTCTCGACGTTGTCTTGTGCATTTGCACCCGTACCAGATGGTTGACGAAGGGTTTTACGCCATAAAGCCCAACGACCAGTGAAGCTTGGATCGATAGGGTGAAAGACGTACCCCCAGAAGGGATTCGCTACAGTTTGAGGCCCAGAAGAAGTGGTGATGGTAATCTGCGGCATCGCGATGACTTGATCGGGAGGGATGGGCGCAGATGCCCAATCCCAGTAGGGTAGCCTCATCGTCTCAGCAGCTCGGACCCATTCGTCGCTTTTGTACTCGAGGGCAATTGTCATAGCAGCTTGTTGAAGGAATTGCTTGAAGTCCAAAGATAAGTGGGATCAGAGCTGGGGATGATTATACGACGTACTTCATATGCCGCAAGGTACGGCCTGTGCCAGTGAGGGAAAAGAGTAGTACCATGAGTACAATACCCTTGAAACTGGCCTTCAGGATCGCTTCCGGTACCAGACCAGGGTCTGAAAGGTAGACCATGGATGCCACCGACGCCGAAGTGCGAAATGTCGAGTTCCTGGCTTTGTGCCATAAACTGGGCTACGGGTGGAAGGAGTCAGCTAGGATGTCAGCGGTAGTGGGCGCGAAAGACCTTGCCTAGTGCTTGTACGAAGAGCGAGAGCCATTTGTCGTTCTTCACGAAATCCTGGATTTCAACGCGAGGTTGAGGGACGGGAACTTCGCTGTCTCCGTCGGGAACTTTGGGTGCGCCATTGATGATGATACGAGACATGATAGACAGAAGCTGAGTAGTAGGAACGATGAATGTAACTGGAGACGGTTTCGTTTCCTAAAGTCGAATACGTTCGTTGGCTTTCTTATATACAAAATCTGCTCGTCTAGAGGATCCCCAAACCTTGGAAGGAGTGGCGCTGCCAAGAAGGTAGGAAAGAAACCCCCGTTTCATGAGGCAATGGACAAGATGAAGCAAACGTACAGATTCAACATGAAAGAAATTCATATCTCCTGTGGGAACGGACAACGGAGGCGATTATGGAACCAGGGTCACCAAGGGCTGAGCTCAACCAGCGAAAATGTCGCAGAGGTAACTTGGGCGTCCATACTAATTCGGCCACAGGCGGGGTGATGCAGATCTGATAACGGGGTATGGACAAAGTTCGAGATTTAGGATGGGGATACGAGCGCTGTGGGGTGAATATAATACAGTAAATGAAACAAGCGATGCTCATATGATTCCATGACACGTACAAGTAATTGTGATGAGCGGTGAAGTTGGGTTGTCGCGTATATGGCTCGATGGTTATGGCATTGGCGAATTCGCGCTCGTGATTGAATGTACTAGAAGGCATGGAGCCGCCCAGAGTGTCGACATGGAAAGGACGACGTGAGACGGTTAAGCGAACAGAACTAAGGGCAATGTCCTACATGGGGTATGAGTTAGAAGAGCCACTTGTGCTTTGGGGTGGACCTTACAAGCGCGCTTTACATCATGAAATTTCGTCATGAGAAGCAATGTCAATTCCTATCTCGATCGGAGTCAGTCGTATCATGTCTGACGCCGATGGGTAACGGGAGACCCATGATCAGGCTCGTGATGCGGAGAAGACTTGAGAAGGCATCGAATAGAATGTGACCAAAGCTGTTGACATAAGTTACCCAGGTTTCTACGAACCACCATGTCAGCGACGGAAATCACTTCTGGTGCGTGTAGTGCGACGGGGCTCACCTAGCTCAAGTTGACTTGATCGCACAGCATTTGGAGAGATACAATCGTATCGATGGAGCGCGCGTATACGGTGCAATCCGTCACAACTCGACGATTCTTTCACTGTCATGATTTTCTGCGGAAGTGTACCCCAGGCATCCAGCGATTGGGAGTCTTCATCCCATCTTGTCGGAGAGGCGGCGTTCATGCCATTTGGAGGTTCCGATGCGCAAGGCTTCGTTCACCTTTCAGAGTATATGTCTGAGGAGGTCGGACTTGGCTCTCTACGTGAAGATGTTGTCGTTCCATACCTAAAGGAAAAGCTCAACTGGCGAACGAAAAAGGTTAGGATAACAAATTAGAAATGAGACATGGTAGCTCACTAGGCACAGGTTGATGGAACGGTAGTTGCGTCGGAGGGTTTCAACTCGCTCAAGATCACTGTCCTGTGCACACCATTGTACAATGACCCAGGAAAAACCCTGCCAAAAGCTGGGAAAGTGAAAGAATATCCAGGAATCACACGAGGACGGCCAGGTGGATCAGAGTAAAACTGGTTGGGCAAAAGCGTCATTTATAGTGTCGATACAAGATGATAGAGGTTGGTCGCAGGTATACTGTAAATTCGAGTAATTGTTCCACCTCGACGGAGGTTGTCCTAGGATCTATATTGAGTCTTCAGTGTCGAGTCTGCTTCACTGGGCCGTGGTTCGAGCAGGGTGAGCCCGTTGATCAGCGGACTCGACTGTACAGGCCAGTTTGGCTCGTTATTGTCAATTGAAGAAAAGGTCATCGAAGTTCAAGCTAGCAAGCTTCAAGTTGGAACCGACTCCGAACCAGGTCGTCGATCGTGGTTTGAGGGAGCACGTGACTGTTCCTAAGGTGAGACCCCTATTAGTTTTACCCGAAAATCAATCTGAATCTTGTGCCGTGTGTTGTTTCGACATGACCCACAGAAAAATGGGGAAAACAAATTAAAAATTCAAGTTACTGAGTACAGTTACACAGTCCAGAGGAACTATCCAATTAAACGACTCCATGACGATCCTTGGTTTCGGTAAGGATGACTTCGACTTCAGGCGACCGGGAGGTAATATCGCAAAGGAATGGTGCGGGTCGGCTGCAGTCAAAGGAAGTCAATATATATATTCCAAGGATAGTCGAGCAAGATGACTCACACGACAAGACCTTCATCAATACTGTCATGAGGATCAGGCATGACGACGTTACCATTCTCATCCTTTCCAGGTCGGATGTTGCAAGCCCAAAGAAGGCATGCAATTTCGATGAACATGCTGTTGTTTGATACATGGCGACCAACACAGATACTATTGCGAACGGAACGCAGGGATGAATACCCAAACAATTGTATAACCGCACGGAAAACGCACCGTCTACCAAAGCCGTAAGTAACATGACCTTCATCCTTTGTGTCTGTTGGCAACGGCCCAAGTTTGCCTTCGTCGTCCAAGAACCTTTCTGGGCGGAAGTCGGCAACGTCAGGCCCATAGACAGACGTGTCGTGGTTCAATCCCCTAAACGGTAGAGTTGAGAGGTGGGGAGGTGCATCGTATACAGAGGAGAACTCACCAAACGTTGACAACACAGATAGTGTCTTTTGGAATAAAGTACCCTTCATAGTAATCATCCTGGGCTAGACGATGGGGGACGCCGAGGCGTCCAACACCTCTCCAACGAAGGGTTTCCTTGACCATAGCTCGGACGTAGGGGAGGCTCTCGTAATCCTGGAAAGTCGGCATCCTGTCTCTTCCAACAACCCGGTCGATCTCCTCCTGAGCCTTCTTCTGAACTTCAGGGTACAAGATCATTGCAATCATGAACCACGCCATTTGACCAGATGTCTAAGATGTAAGTTCGGCTGTCAGCAAGAACCAAGACAGAGACAACAAAGTGCATACCGTTTCAGCACCAGCGGCACTAGGTTGCAGACGACTGATGAATTTCCGTACCAAGTAAAATGGGTAAGTCAACTCACTAAAGGGCTGCAGAGACCCAAGCAGCTTCCGTATCAGAGAGGTTCTTCTTCTCTTGCTCTTGGATGATGGTCGATGCGACACTTGGTGGTTGGCTTCCGCTTTTCTGTATTTCGCGTGTGAGTAAAACAAAATCTATTGAAAGGAGCCGCAAAAGCTCACAAGACGCTTATACACATCTGCGAACAAGTTCTCAAACAGGATCGAATCGCGTTTGAAGCAATCTTCGGCATATCGCCTCCAGGCACACCTGGGAGGAAACGATAAGAATATGTTTCTCGAATCAGTTTGCGACGGCGAATATGTGCTTACATCCAACGAGGGAGGTGTTCCATCCACGTGAAGTATTCAACCAGGTAAGCTCCGGGAATAGCGGCGGCTAGAGCACGTTCGGTGAAGTGATTGACACGCATGATGACGGGATCCGAAGAGTCCAACATTGGTGGGAGACCATAGATGATGGCCAGAACGAGCGAAGTACTTGCGCGGCGGAGGTGGTTGTCGAATTGCTTGGGTTCTCTGATAAGTTCGTCAATTAGGATGGCCGTTTCAGTTTCTTGAAGGGGGTAGTATTGCTTCGCAACGTTGTTGTTCAAAGCTCTAATTTAGGACTGATAAGAAGTGGCACGCCGTTGACAGGTGTGTGAGCTTACTCATGAGAAGCGCGGCGCATGCGCTTCCAAATGTCGTTATGTTGAGCGAAAGCGAAGACCATTCCACCAGTTAGTAACTCATTGGCGACAATGTTGCGTGGGCGGTCGGAGTAGATACCGGCTCGCCTGTCAAGCAAGTCGGCGGCGGCTTTGTGTGTTCCAAGCACAATGGTGTTTTGTCCAGCAATATTAAGGTAGAAGATCGGTCCTGACGGCGACACGGATGTTAGGTTAGCCGACGACGTAAAGGCATGGCGTTACTGACCATATTGCTTGGTCATTTTCTCCAGAGTCAACCAAAGCTTGTCCGTTATTTGGTGAAGGTTGCCGATGATAGGTAGTCCCCTGGGTCCTGGAGGCAGCTTGCCTTTGGGACGAGTAGCATAGGAACGTGCGGCGAAGAGAAAGAAGAGAGCAACTGGCAGACCCAGTGTTGTCCAGGAATACGACAAAGGATCAGCCAACGAGGGGGACGCCTCCGATTGTGAGGCATTCGTCCATGAGCTCGTAAATGCCTGCAAGCGTTCCATGGCTGAGGTGTAGAAGATGGGGGAGAAGTGTTGAGACTAAGCCAGGTGCGACCGTACTTAGCTCTGGAGATAAAACCACATATGGGAGGGAATAGCCGAGCCCGATTGATAAACGAGTCGCGTAAGCTGATAGGCAGGAGTAGATCGAGTATAACAATCACCGCCAACCTCCGCGAGAAAGCAGGAAACACACTTGTGCTGGTAGGCATCTAGGGTTCGGGTGGTGAATAGACAAGAATCGTATGTATTCAAGCGTGAGAGCGCTCTAGTCCTTACTGTGCAATTAGGTAGAACGCCGCCGGGGGAAGACAGCTTCTGCATCTATCATCAGATTACTATCAAACCAGAATTGAGGTCGTGACTAGAAAACAAGCCGGTGACGTCAGGAAGCACCACCTTACTACATGTGTTCTACGGCATAGAGGATGCAGACGTAGTCATGAAGTCCATCGAATTCTGACCGAAACTTGCTTAGCAGATACTTCAGCGAACTACTTGGTGACGGAGGGCACAGTCGGCTGCAGTCAAGTCACTGGTGCCACAAAAGACAAAGCAACAGGCGCCCAAGAATATGTAAACTTCTGAGGAGCTCTCAGGGAGCTCCTCCTATCTGCATTTGGTCCCGAAAATTGAGGGGAAGGATTGTTTCACGTTCAGCACCCGCTAGATACTCTACAGAGTCAAGTTCCAGCTTTTCCGTCATTTTTTCGTGTGCAGAGAAAAGCCATCTTCATTGAAGGTACTACGAAAAAAATTACAAGAACGATCTAGTATACATATTTTCGCATTGAACCACAACTAAAGCTGGTCGTAGTGGTGAACTTCTATGGTTTGTGCAATAATAGCCGGGACCTCAGGGAACCTAGGTGTGATGTCACACTCGAAGGGGACGGTATGCCTAAGAATAGATGCCGGTCAACTCAAAGGAGGAGACACACAAAGCGAGATTAACCCACATTGTCAGATCGGACAAGCTATCTTTAGAGTCGGGGTAAATGGGATTGCCATGGGCGTCCTTCTTGGCTTGAATATTACAGGCCCAAGCCATACTTGCGAATTGGATGAAAAGGTTATTGTTCGCAATGTGGCGACCGACGCAAATGCTATTGCCTCTACAGTCAGAAGGGGTGCAAACTAATCTGAGCGAAGCTACTCACCGACGGCCGAAGCCGTAAGTAACATGGCCCTCATCCCTGGTCTCCTGGTTGAGGAAACCGTTAGGGAGACCCTCCTCGTTCAAGAATCTGTCTGGGTTGAAATGGGGTGCGGAAGGTCCGTACACAGTTTCATCGTGGTTCATGCCCCTACAAAGCATATTAGCAAAAAACAGGAATGCTTGCTGATGAAAGGGGGGTACCATATGTTCGCGACGATCAAGGTATCCTTGGGAATGAAGTAACCTTTATACCAGTCATCTTTCTCAACGCGATGGGGAACGCCGAGTGGAGTGGCAGGACGCCATCTGAAGAGTTCCTTGACCATGGCACGACAGTAGGGAAGATGCTCGTAGTCATCGAAGGTAGGCATCCTATCGCGGCCAACGACACGGTCGAGCTCTGCTTGAGCCTTCTTGAGGGTTTCGGGGTAGCAAACCATGGCAGTGAGCCACCAACCCATGCTGCCAGCGGTCTAAGAAAGACGACCGATCAGACAAACGTCGCGGCTGTATTTAGGGACGAGACTCACCGATTCAGAACCGCCGCCGCTATGATAATCTGAGTAAGTACGAGCCGACGTTCGAGAAAGGAGGAATACTTACTACATAGCCGCGGCAAGCCAGACAGACTCTGCGTCCGAAAGGTTTTTCTTCTTCTGCTCCTCAATGAGGGTTGAAACGACACAGGGTCGTGCGTCACCTTCGACCTAATACGAGGATTTCATCAGTAATGTGATACGTGCGAGAGAACATGGGAGAACACCATACCATGCGCTGCTTGACCTGGTTAAAGAAGCCTTTGAACATTTTTGAGTCGATTTCGAACCACTTCTCGGCTTCGATGCGCCATGGCGAGAGCCAGCGGGGGAGGTGCTCCAAGAAGTGGAAGAATTCGACCCAATATTTACCAGCCGCAGCTCCGAGAGAACGGCGGAGGAATTTGTGGAGAGTGATGAGGGTTGGATCTTGAGACGTGCGAAGGGATTTGGTGCCGTAGACAACAGACATGATGAAGGAAGCGGCGGAGCGTTTCATGTGGTCGACCCACATATCAGGGGTTTCCAGGAGACTCTGGGCGAGGAGGTAGCTTTCAATTTGCATGAAAGGGCGGTAGCTTTTGGTGATCTGGTTGTTCATTGCCCTTCGTTGGCGGTTAGATGGTGCATTTCCAAGATAGGATGCAGGGGATGAACTCACTCATGAGAACCGCGACGAACACGCTTCCATCTTGGATTTCGCTGTGAGAACAGGAATTGAGGGCAAGGGAGAAAAGAACTTACTTGTCGTCGAAATGCATAAAACCCAAGAGAAGTTCACCAGACATGACTTCCGAAGCCACGATGTGCCTCGGTCTGTCTGAGTAGATGGACGATTTCTTGTCCAACAAGTCCATAGCGACTTCATGTGTGTTCAACACAATCATCGAGCGTCCAGCAAGGTTGACGTAGAAGATCGGGCCTATAGAGAGATAAGAACCTCGTGCGTTTAGGGGGAAAGAAGAATCTCACCATATTCTTGCTTCCACTTCGTGAACGTGAGCCACATCTTGGGACCGATGTCAAAGACACTCCCGAAGAGAGGATATCCTCGAGGCCCAGGAGGGAGTTTCCTGTTGACGACGGTGGACTTGTAGACGCTGTGCACAACATACGTGCCAAGGGCAATGATCGCGAGCTTGGAGAACGACGAGATCTCATGTTGCGGCAGACGCCACATACTGCTCGAGGAAACGGACGCCCAAGATGAGTTTGCTGTCATGATTGGGGGAACTAGACAGATGAGGGGGTGGGAGCGTATAAAGAGCCTAGTAGCAAGTGTCGTTCTTCCCAGCAGTCTTTATTCAGCACCGTGAAGGGGTAGCACGATATTCCACGGAAAGAAGAGAGGAAAAGATCGTTATCATTGATCTCGATACTAGAGTTACCTCCTTGCGCCTTGATGTGAATCGCGCAAGTACCAGTTATGCGCCCGTAGCCCGGTCATATTATTCTTCAACCATGAGTCAGTATCACTTCGCCGTATGAGGCGCAGTCAATGTCGATGCAGCATGGCGTTCCGCCGCACCCCATTGATTGCAATCTCTGGATTTTGGGCGAATTTCGTTGCCACGATCTGTTTGACATATATGGAGCATCAAAATGATTGATTAGCGAGTTAGCGGAGTCGCTTTAGCGAGCGATCGACATACAGATGTGGTACTCATCATCCACGGCATAGGCATACAAAGACCTCGCTTCTGAGTGGGAAGTTGCATGACATTGATAGAGCATGACTGGACACAGACTAGATCATATTTCCTCAGGTCCAGACGACGATAGCTGATGGGGTTGAAGAGAGCCCTCTAAACCCGAGTCAAGAGATCAATCAGGTCGTAGGAGCCTTAGGGGCGTCGCTTCAGAGAACTTGGAGTTTAAACCGGTTGTGGCTATCCTTGAAGTAGTCGAAAAGAAAGAGGGAGGTTTGATGAGACTGCCATGCGTCGTGGCATATGCGAAACCTAGATACATAGAGTAGGTTCTGAATGAAGGCATTGCCAGGTACAGGCCAACGAATGCAAACTTTTGTGTGCGTTACTCACGTTTGACAACAGGATATGCTTTCCATCGTAGTTCTGTCCGGCATTCATCGAGAATGCCCAGTGACGTGACCTCGAGAGACACCCTGGAATAAAGCTTGGAAGGGTTGGTGTTTTTTGCGCAATCTTGGCAATGATGATAAGTGAAGACCATGGCTTTAGATCGTTATCACTAAGTATGGGACGCCTGCGTCGTCAAAAAAACCCTTGCTTGCTCTTTTGGTCCTTTGAATATGGTGGATGTTGTGCGCAAACATTTGTCAATGTATAAAGTAATGTAAAGAATAATAGGATTCAAAGCATTCCCTAGCGCCGCTTTTTAGTCCGTAACTTGGGTCTCATCGTCACGGTCTTCGGCCGGCTGTTCACGTCTACACGAATCGACCAAAGACGGATTTATCCAAGTTGGCAGCAATTAGCGGGTGTCATGAGACTCAGTATCCTATAGTCAATCTTCTTCTTGAATTTGTCGGCTCTCACCTGACCAGACAAGTACTTCTCCACCGTCGCGTCCCATCTCACAGTCTGTCTTCATAAATTTCTTGAATGCTCGACAGTCTCCTGAGCCTCCTCCGTTGATGAAGACATTCTCCTAAATATAGAGTATTGGAAAAATACATTCAACGGCAATTCAACGGCAAAGACGTGGCCGTTGACAAGGGAGAGATCATGATTGGTTTTGGACGCCTTGGAATAAATTGGCCGTGAGTTTGTTCAATCGATCGCTAATCTCGTCGAAGGTTCTTCTACACGGGAACACTTAGTTGTGCTTTGAGACATCGAAGATGGCGACGCGAACAAGAAAGGGTTGACTTTGCGGGAGGGTTGGGAGTCCTTAGGATGACATACTCACGATGACACGAAGGACTGGATGTGGAAGTATGACACGACGAGGATGACATCAAATCAGCAATTTAGGCAATTTCGACTGCCTAATAAGGAAAGGAAAGGACATGACAAGTCGACAATGACGTGATTTAGCGTGCGAAATTCGACTCGGGCATTTCGGATTACTAAATAAGGCGAAGATGAGGGTTGAGAGACCTTGCAAGCAAGGTAATAAGTATCGTTTGTCGTTTAATCCAAAAGGGGAGGATCGTCCAGTTGAACTAGTTAGGAACTAGTGTACGTTGAGTGACGCCGCATAAGGGGTGACTTGGGGGTGACGGATGGAATCTGAGCTCCTCACTTGAGTTTCTCAAGTTCGTGTTCGTTTCGTTGTTGGGCATATCGTGGGTGCCTGGCGTGACGAGACAAGGGGCATTAAACTGCCTTATCCCAATGAGCCGAGAGGCCGAAGGGCTATCAGCCAAAGGGAAGCCATGCATCTCGTAATCTCCGGTAGGTCAACGAGCCTGGCAAACGACAATCGTCTTCTCTTCGGGTTCAACTCCGTGTCCTACATGGGAACTACCCCCAAGCCGAAGCTACCAATGCGATTTGGGTAGTGCCGACACCACAGAAAGCCAAAACGACTGGGTTGAGAAAGTCTTCACAAACGCGGGATCCATCGAAGTAACTTGGTGCATGGATCCCCTTCTGATACTTAGAGAGGGGGCGAAAACCTTGTGATACGCACGGATATTTGGCTGTTAAAAGATAATCATTAGCTATGCACGTCAAAGTGAGGGGATGATGATCGCAGTGAATGTCACTTGAACATACCACGAAGACAACTGTGGTCGCTCAAGTGGTGTTAAATGTAAGGACTCTAGACGGTGGCTCCTTCCACCTCGAATTGCGGAACAACTGGCGGATTTGGCGTGGTTTCTTAAATACGCCGCTAAACTTGATTCGTAGGCGAGCTGAAGTTTATGAACCGATAACCCGATGACATCTTGAGCAAGCGCTCAGTGGAAAGGATGTAGGAAGGCGAAAGGACCGCGCAGTGATACTGTAGCATGGGGACAAATGGTTCAGCTACTGATAATTTCTAGATTCGGTGGCTCGTTGAAAGCTGGCATAGTTTTGTTCTTCGACTAAAGCTAGACATCACCGGAAGAGATGCATGGATGGATTATAAAAGGAGAGTGGCTATTGCGATGTGGTTGACTCGAGCCGGGTCACGGTGCTGCATTGAATGATCGACTGGGGTCGACATGTCGACATCCACGTCCATGTCCATATCGCGGGCGTCATCGCCATGAAGTGGGCCAGAGAGCAATTTCAAGGAGTTCAAGCACTGAGGAGATGATAGAATCATGTGTACGCTCGCCTCCGCCATGGCCTAGCGCTTGAGCTTAACACTGACAACGAGATGGATGCATGGTCCAGAGACAGATGAGCCTGAACCGAAGGATCCAGTCTCCAGAAAGGATTCAGATCAGAGGCGTGCCTGACTTCCTGCGGGCTTGAGCACTGGTTGACAAAGATTGTCTGTACTTGAAGTGTGTCTTTTTCTCGCTAGACCTGATATCGATAGAGTAACTACGGTGTTGACTGCATGGAAACTGGTATAAAAAANCTAACTCACCTAGCACGGGCTTTGAGGGATGTTTGTGGGATGTTCGACCAGTGACTCACTTGCGAAACGGGGCAATCCGGGTGTCATAAGGTACGGATGACCGGTTGAGCTTGCCTCCAGAGGGTTTCTGGATACATGTATCAAGAGCAACTCGAACTTGAGAAATTCCGATCGAAATGGCATCGTCGAACGAGCCGTATCAACTAGGGACGCCTGCGTCGTCAAAAACACCCTTGCTTGCCCTGTTGGATTGATAATTGATTAGCATAAACATATAGTAGTAGGCACAAGGTCTGGATCTGAGGCCTGTGGTGCAATCCTTGGATGGGTGCAGACACGGGGGTTGTGGAAGGTAATGAACAAGATAGATAGTGAGATAGGAGCAGGTAAAAAGATTGAAACGGGGGTGCGGAGAGTTTGTGAAAGAGGTTGATATTAGTTTGTCAGTAGAAAGCAAAGGGTGGGCAAGCTTTGAGCCTCCTGTATGATTCACACATTTCTCATCCGTTTGGTGCCCGTCAGTATCGCCAAGCAGCTGTAAGTCGATTTTATTACTCTGGAACAATGATCGCTACTCCTTAGCCAGTATAGAACACACGGCCAACGTTGTGGTCGTTGGTAAGGGGCTGTGGAGGAGAAGAGAGGGGGAGGTGCGGCGGGAAGGACCGAGCGGAGAAGAGTCGGAGTCACTCAATTGGGTGGGATAGCGTGCTTCGGAGCCCAGATTTTCAAGTTACGAAGTGGTGACGTGGCGCCCCCCGCCAAATAGTGTGAGAAAAGAGATTCGGGTATCTCGGAGATTACCAAAAAAGGCGAAGAAGAGGGTACAGAGACCTTGCAAGCAAGGTAACTCCGTGTCACTTCCCACGTGGAACAAGCGCCGAGACCAGCGCTCCGCGGTGCGGTCGTTCAACCAACGTTCAACTTCAAATACTTGAATTACTCAACCATTCCACGTCCGTCATGAGCGTTTCAACGTCGACCACACTTAAGTCGACCATTCCATCTGTTTAACGACTCCAAACCTCCAATTCTTAACGCTCAACGTCCATCGCTCAATCGAAGTTAACTAGGCTTCCACATACCTCAGGTGGCGGGCGGTGGACTTCGGCTTGCTCAAGGCTCCCAGCTTGTACTCAGTTGGTCTCCGGAATGCAATCAAGTCACAGCTCTGTACAGATCTGCACAAGGCGTAGCCCAGTCATTCAGGTTTCCTACAATACACAAACGCTCCGGTCATGAGATGTGGCGGTCCTTCGTCCAGTACGGCTAGCTATAACCTTTGAGACTCGACTCGAATTGAGGCTCTGGCTCCTACATAGGGAACTATATCTTGATTAATACCGTATGTGGACGGCCTGGCTACGCTTTCGCGAACAACCTCTCGATCCCTACAACGGAGACACTGGGAACGTGTCAAAGGTAAGCAGTCCATACACTTTGGTATTATCTAACTGTGTCGTGGAAGACACCCTGCTGGCGCTCAGGAGACAGTGCTAGAGAGGATCCCATTTATCTGTTAGCCTTCGACCACCCAATGTACTTCGAGCTCCATCTGAGATTCTCATCGCTATTCACTCCCACTAGTCAGCTCTTGTCAAGACCTTTATCAACCCATCCTCAATCTCTTTTGAAAACCCCTTCCTCATGACCTCTAGCTCATCCACAGCATCCTCCCCACTACTATACATATCCCCGTCGAAGTCTTTGGTCCGCTTTTCATACACTTGCTCAGTGAAATAGTCAAAGACCTCTCGGATGCCTAGTTCGAAGAATTCAAGCTTCCCTATGTTCTTGAGGTTGTGAACGACCTTAGAGAGGGCCTCGAAATCCTTCTCCTTTGTTGAATAGCTTGGTTCGTAATCCCCAGTGATGCCGATCACGACCTTGATTCTGCGAAGCGCTTTCGGATGAGGCAGTGACTTAATCAAACGTGCGATGTACTGCAGAGTCTCCCCGAGGTCCACCAGAAAAGGGTGCACTTTGACAGAGAACACGGACATTTCTATATCCACTGGTCGCAAGAAGTTGTCCCAAACTGCAGAAGTTGGTACTAGGACGGAGGATCAGCTAAAGCGTTCCAATGCGTTGCTCGTCGATGCATGGGCCAACGCAAGAAATGAGACCTACTTGTGAGGCTAAAAAACTCCAGTTTCTGGGGTAGATATGATGGAGCAGTGTATACTTCGATTTCATCGCCTGTGATCACATCGGCTTCGAATACTTTTAGGTTAGGGCAAACCAAGAATGGWTTTTCGCGGACTTGGKAGTCCACGGCANAGGAAACGCAAANTACACACAATGTGTGACCTGATTGATGTAGCCTGTCTTTGCCTTCCAACTTCGTTCAAAAGGCTCCGCCCTGCCTGTCAGTTTGCACAGGCTGGAAACGCTCATCGATTGTGCGCTGGGCTCAATCAGCATCCGAAAAAGGGCATGCAAGGTCTCACTTACCATGAGGGGATCATTATCGGAGCGGTAGTGGCAGCACGGGTAAGGATGGTATCTCCGAGTATTCTTGACTCTCGTGCACAGCTGCGACTGATTGTACGCGTCAAGGACTTGATTGATGGACGGCGCGTAAGCGTGGCTTCCTCCGGTGCGCGAACGAGCGAAAACGGTAGGCATGGTAGAGAACGAGCTGTGGATGAAGAAGAGCGGTGAGGAAGGAAAGTGGGTCGAGGTGGTTGAGGTTAAAGAGGAAAACCCTAGAAAAATTAGCCTTTTAGGCCAAGTCACGATATTGATTTGCCGCCGAAGGGTTCGCCTTCCTCCCAGCTTCAGCTTCTCCTCAAGCCCAGACCCAGAATCGCAAGGCTCAGTCTTCTTTTCCTTCGTTTCCAAGGCACCATATGCTGATTGAATACGCCAGAATCCCGTCCGTGCACCCAGCTCGTAAAACGTGCAGAGCGAAGGGATACGAATGACGTACTCCGCTGTGTCCTGCAGCGGGCCTTCTGACCCGCGCCGTGGAGAAGCTTGTGCAAGTGGTGCTTGTCGACGCCGCCGCCTCCCGAATCAAATCCAGGGCGAACACGAGGCGGTC
Organism: Pleurotus djamor; assembly: GCA_029747585.1. Classification (NCBI taxonomy): domain Eukaryota; kingdom Fungi; phylum Basidiomycota; class Agaricomycetes; order Agaricales; family Pleurotaceae; genus Pleurotus; species Pleurotus djamor. The sequence goes on along the minus strand of JAPEVF010000294.1, from coordinate 3,712 downwards.
TTGGAAGGGGGCGGCGACTTCGCTTTGACTCCCAAAACCGTCGGGAAGTCGGGCCAGATTCCTCCTGGAAGGGTGCGCATGCCCTACGCCCAGGTCATATGGGCCGTCGTACAGGGTTTTGCTCGAGTCACCTTTTGAGCCGATGCCCGACGTCCCTTAGCCGAACGACGTTGGCCGCCTTTGATCCGTATTAGGAAAGAGGCGGCAGTCACGTGGGGGCGTCAGGAGCAAAATGAGTCAAGGCAAGTTGGCTCCGCGTTTTGCCTTTGCTCTCAACCAACTAAAACACTTTTTCAGTGTAAATGTATCGCAGTGTGCTTGAACGACATACCCAGACCAAGACTCAAGACCAAAGAAGACATCCTTAGCATCAGTCGCGCCCTCGCAAGACAGAAGACATCAAGGTTCAACATTGTCGCCGAAATCATCGACGTGAACTTCAATGTGATCTCGTGTGCATACCTTGAAGACATCGCTTTAATCAAGAATCCAGAAAAAATCAACTCTGACGACACACCTTTGAGTCTGAGCCCTCTGTGATGATCTTGCAGTCTGGCCATTGTTCTCCTGCTCCTGCTGGCTACCTGACTGGCGGGGTCATATAAACCACCTGGAAAACGACGGCAAGAGACACTCGTAGCCTTGATTCTCAAGGTTGACGTTGAGGCCTTGAGGTCTGAACGTCGAGTTGTCATTTTGAACCTCTGGAAGGCCACAGTGAATCTCCATGACTCAATCCCGAGATCTGAGAGTTCCAGGTCGCAAGGCAGCATCCTTTGCTAGGCTTCTCCTCAAGTCTTCAATTTTCAACGTGCTAGTGTGACCATCTCAAATTTCAAGAAGGATCAGGCAGGCAAAATCTCAAGACTCACCTGAAGGCCACCAACCCAGCCCACCATCTATCCTGAGTTTTGCAAGATAAAATCACTCTAATGTGTCCTCTGCGCCCCAACATCCCCTCAAAGCCGCATCAAGAAGCCTGATCCAGTCGCCGTCGCAAAGGTAGCTGCCAAAATGCAAGGTCCCTCGAATATTTCCAAACGGTCAGAAAATTTCCTCAAGCGACCAGAGAAATGTGTGCATGAATCCGATTCGATCCTGAACAAGTCGCAAGCCCAGCAAGAAAAATCAGCATTTAAATGAGTATGCGGAAGAAAGAGCAAGAATTTTAAAAATCGACAAGCTGGTAGCGAGTCAAGGTGGGTGAAGTTGTGGCCAAGTTGTGGCAGCAAACAAGACGCAGTGCTGCCGCGCGACTTGCCGCCCTCTTTGAATTTCCACTGCTTTTGAAATTCCCAGATTTTCTATTTCTTTCTGTCTTTCTCCTTCCCCAGGCGAAATTTATCGTTGTACAGGATTCCCTTCGAAACTTCGACGGCGACCTCTCTTCAAACTCGGCCTCGAGGGCCGCCTGGAGGTCCTTCCACTTCGCTCACTCCCATATTCTGGATTTTGCTCCTACCGGATACAGCGGTCCAGCAAGGAGGGCCATTTTGCGATGGATTTACTGGCAGGAGTAACAAGAGGCTAGGTGAGCTGCAAATCCAGAAACTCAACGTCCTACCCGGCCCATTCCATCGACACAGTTTTCAACGATTCGGCATAACTTTCGTCGCCATAACACCAACCCTCTGGCCTCCGAGCTTCGGACCTCAAGGCTAGATGCGATAAATCACAAATTTCCTGACTTCCGGGCAGCCGCTTGAAGCATTTGCGACGTCGTGGAATCCACGCATCGCATCTGCCGCAACTTCGCTCCCTGGTGACTTCTTGCGAAAAGCACTCCACAGAAGCTCGCAAATTGTCCCCTAGGGACAATTTGTAGGGGGACATGATGATAGCGGCCTTGGGTGAAGAGCGATGCGACGATGCGACGGAACAATGGAGACCATCTTCGTCACTTCATCAAATACGCCGGTGTTCTGTCCTTCTTCCAATTCTTCCAATAAATGAATATCTATCTCCCCATCATTTCTGGAATCTGCCCAGCTCGAGCATCGCACCCATTTTCGATGAATTCCTGGGTTGCGTGATGACCGTCAAATTGCAACAGCTAAATTTTCGTTTTTAGGGGTGATCGAGGTTCTTCATTCTCTCAATTTATCCCCGAGCTCTAGTGGCGGACTAGCTGGTCACTGGTGCCCCCAAAGGCCCGCTCGAGTCCCGTAAACTGTCAACTGGGACTTGCAATCCCGAGAAGATACTCCTCTAGGACGAGCGGTTTGGCATATCATCGATTTCCAACGTGGATATGTGCAACAGCAGCGTCTCCGCCGACATCCTTGACCCGCTGGTTTCTCTCCTTCCACCAACAATCAGACGTCCTCCTCATTACAAGCCCTTAGGAAGGGACTCGTCCATTCGCCTTGATATTTAACAGTCTCTTTGGATCTCCCCGTAGAACAAGTGCCCGTGACCCCACCGGAGGTCGGATTGCTGGTTAACAGAAGGGCACCCAATGGTCCTCTGCGCTCGTAGGATCTTGGGCCATCCGGAGCTGGTGTGAACCATGCCTACTCTCCTGGATATCGTACTGTGTTACAGTCGCTATAGATCCACGCCTGGTGCCTTGAACTCGCTAAGAAGGCACCCCCGTTCTTCGACGGAGCCCACGCGAGCATTGAAAGGTCAAGAGTCGTAACGTATGTACCCATATCATATTCATACGCAACTGGCTAACGGACGAGATAGTGCTCAGATGCATCTGGTGGCTACATTGCTAACCTACCTCAGATTGTTTCCATCCGCTGCTGTGTCGACCGTGCCCCGTTGGCGAAACTCGAGACCATAAACCGCCCAACGCAGCCTTTGACTCAGGAGTACGAGCGGGAGCTACAGTTTACTTACATCTCGAGACTGCTGCGCTCAATCGTTGCAACAAATGGTCGCGATGGACCTCCAGGATTAAAGACGCCATTCATGCTATATGGTCTTTGGATTTATCTGTTCAGCAGCTGCTTTCATCACCCGGGGACAAATGCGCTTTATTGAGAATGCAAACAAAAAAAAATATGGGGGTCCCACCATTCTCAACCGCGAATGCCCACCCTTAACATGGACGGATGGTGTCGAGTCCAACACAGGGAGACACTGTAATCTCTGGTAGTCTCGAGATCCAGTCGACAAATCCAACTATGCATTCACGTCTAGTTCTTTCCTACATTTCTTGATCGCAAGATGTTACACGTATCCTTGTCGTTCTAGGATGTACACGAGCTTCTGATACCGTAACCCTGAACTCGGTCGCCCAGGACCCTTGTAATGCTCGAAGGATGTTTATCTACAGAGGACTGTACTAGCTCCGAATACACTGACTGATATGATGTACGCATAACCTGCATTGCACACTGCGCGTGTCGTGATCATCGCGTCTAACAATGAACTCAGCTTGAAGCGCGACGGGATTATGGGCGCTTGTGCATGTTGTCCTTGTCCTCCAACCAGCGCGCCGTATTGAAGCGAGGTAAGTCATCGTCGAAATCCTTGAGAGTCCACTCGTTGACGATCCGTCTCCCAAGGCAATGTTGTGGACAGCGATGATCTCATCCTGACCCCGCCTTACGAGCTCGCGCGTCGATGCAAGGTCTCCTTGCTTGATATTCAGACCATTGTCGATGCTGTCTGCGCAGCTTCGCTCCAGACTCTCTCTCCTCTGCATACGCTGGTTGGTCAACACACTAAGTTCTCCACGGGTGACCCTGGTCTGGACGAC